>JAVJIF010005569.1:0-103319 GCA_038442645.1 Agave tequilana
AAAAAGAACTCACAGGGAATGGGTTAACGGAGTCGGTGAAGGCCCAATCACGTGCGAGAGAGATGGAAGATGACAGAGGGTTGAGAAACAATTGGGTCGGGTTTGTTTCAAGTTGGATGGATTAAACGGAACATGAGAACCCGCCCGTTGTTGTTTGCACGTGAGAGGAATTTGGTCCGGGCATAGGCCCAAATTGCGAACCGAACCCTCGGCCTGTTGGGCTTCCGGGCTCGTCTGGCGGACTTTTTCGGGCTGTAGAAGTAAAAAACAAATAATCACTAATTAAGTAATTAATAAACAAGCAATCACCGATAAACTATTATAATTACTTAACTAAAAATTAACGCAAGTAAACTTATTAGATATATCTAAACTAAACTAATCATTTGAATGTTAACTCCACTGCAAACAACATTATACTCAGTTTTTTATTAGGGCTCACGGAGATTGATGTTAAAATTTAGAGATGTTTTTGGGTAGTTCAGGGATCAGGTTACTTATATGGAATAAAACAAGGGAAAAAATAGAAAAACGTGGGAAAAGAAAAATTAAAAGGAAGAAAATTCTGATTGTTCCCTGACCAAGACTCCTCACTCGCTTCTCCTTTTCTTCCAGCTCCCGTCATGCCCTCCATCTCCCCGCCCACAACCTGTTCGACGAAATGCCCGAACGAGACTCCGCCTCATACGACTCCATCATTGCCGCCGCTGCAGAGACGGCCACGTGGACGAGGCCGCGCTGGTCTCCAGGGTGATGACCCTCAATCTTCATCGACGCCCTTCACCTTCGTCCCCATCCTCTCGTCTCAGTGCTTGGACGCTCCTTGTGGGACCAGTTGCACGCGCTGCTCGTAAAGAGTGGACTGCTTCACTCCGATCCTTATTCAGCCACTGCCTTGGTGGGTCTCTATGGGAAGAACCAGAGAATGGATGACGCAGTTACGCGGTTCGATTAAATGCCTGTTCGGACTGTGGTTGATTGGAATTGCATGATTTCTGGATTTTTCTCAAATGGGTTGTGTTCAAGATTCTTCTCTTTTGTTTCGGGAGCTTTTACAGGATGAGCTCAGACCATCGGAATGTTCGTTCCTTGTGTTCTTTCTGCTTTGATCGTCAGAGAGTTCTACATGCTGGAGCAAGTGCATGGGTTATGATTTAGTCATCTATGGATTCTTACGCTGTGGTATCCAATGCATTGCTTAGCGTGTACTCCAATTGCTCTACAGCTAGTGTGTACGAGAGGTTGTTTAGTGATTTACCCGTAAAGGATTTGGTTTCTTGGAACACGAATATTGCTGCTTTTGCGAGAAGTGGGACACTGGACAGAGCTCTAGAGCTCTTTTCTAGAATGTTGCTATGTGTTTTACCTAACGAGAACACAATTGCGAGTGTTCTCGTTGCGTGCATTCGTGTTAATGCTCTATGTTTTGGGATCTCATCCATGCTAAAGCCATCGAGCACAATTTAAGTTCAAGTGTTTATGTAGGGAGTTCATTAGTTGATTTCTATGCAAAGTGCAAGAGATTGGAAGATGCGCATAATATGTTCCGTTAGATTCTTGATAAGAATGTCGTTACGTGGAATGCTCTGATCTCAGACTATTCTAGTAAAGATTCCAGTGGTCTGTCTTTCTTCTTAATGAGATGCTACATTCTGGGTTCAGACCTAATGAGCTCACATTCTCATCTATTCTGAGAAAGGCTGTGCTTTGACACTTTGGCAGCTCCATTCATTAATAATAAGAACGAGCTATAAAAATAATGATTGTGTTTTAAGTGCTCTGCTCATGATATGATTCTGATGCTTTAGCATGTACTTCAGCTTCAGTTTATCCAGTTCATGTTGCTCCCTGTAATCTTTTAGCTGGTTTTTATAACAGAATGAGGCGATATGAAGATACTAAGGAGATGCTTTTCCAGCTGCAATATCCTGATACAATATCATGGAACATATTTGTGGCTGCTTGTGCACGGAATGGGGATTACTCTGAGCTTTCCAATTGTTCAAGAGAGTGCAAATTGAAGGATATCTTCTGGATAACTATATGGCTGTGAGTCTGTTAAGCATTTGTTCGAAGAGCAATAGCCTTGGGCTAGTCTGTATTGCTTCGAGGGCTTATTATTAAGACTAATGCTGGGTATTCAGAAGTGTTTGTCTCTAATGTGTTGTGGATATGTATGCCAAGTGTGGTAGCTTTGAGGGTTTTTTGAACAGATGGGAAAGAGGAATATTATCTCATGGACAGCGCTGATATCAGAGTTGGGACTTCATGGTTGCACACATGAAGCACTGGAAGGTTTAGACAAATGGAATCGGAAGGATGGAAGCCCGATAAGTTGCATTTTCTTGCAGTGCTTTCAGCCTGTAGGCACGGTGGATCAGTGGAACAAGGAATTCTCTTTTTTGAAAAGATGAAAAGATTTATGGCATGGATCACTATATAGTATTAGTGGAAGTAGAACAGGTGATCTGTGAAATGCCTTTCCAACAAAATGCTGTTATTTGGTGCATCCTCCTCCAAGGTTGCAAGATGTATGGTTAATCCTTTGCCAGGTGGCTTTATGTGGCCTCATTTACAGTAATTGTCGAGTTTGATATCTTAGAGAGGTGCCACTGTTCATACTTCAGTACTCAAGAAATTCTCAAAGTAGACTGATCTCGTTTTAAGAGAAGTGGTAGCCTTTTCTCTCTTCATCAGCTGGAGTTTATGCTGGGACTTGACTGGTCTCACGAGACAGCTGACCGAATCATCAATGGATCACAAGCTGGGAAATCAAGGTGCGCAAAATTATCTTTGATCTGATTTATTTAACTGGTAAGTTATAATCACCTAATCTCGAATTTAGTGACCAAGAATCATGATGGTGCACTATTCTTCTATCGGATATTGTAAGTGAGTATCAACATTCTTTTAGCTAATTTGTCTAACCAGATGATCATATAGGTTTAAATTTGATAACTTAATTACCAGGACTGATGATAATGCATGATGTCCTATCAGATACTAAAGAGCGCATATCACTAATAAGAAAGAATCATATGCCTTTTATCCTTTGTAATAATTTGGTTATTTACATGTGAATGTAATTTTCTGTTTGAGCCTGCCAATCCTTGAACCTGCAACCAAGACATTCTCTCTGTTAACTGCCTACATAGAGGCTAGCCATGCACTGATGATATTCACTGTATTATGCATTCATTAATTATAAACAAGAGTACTTGTAATCTTGTATTTAGATTTTATCATGTCTATTTGGGATTTGCAGTTGGTTTTCATGTAATTTTTTGTTCTTTTTCTTGGGTGTCTATTTATTTCTTTGCCTCTGAATAAGTAACAAACACTGACACTCTTGATATTGATGTCTGAAACATGAAAAAGATGCTACATAATTGCTATAACTATGGTATGTAAATTATGACTCTAGTACTCAAGTTCTTAATGAAATTATACTCTATCATACTGGTCCAAATGCTATGTAAGACTGGCTGCATACTGAATTTCTTTAATTTTGTTTTTTCTGGCAGACCTTTTATAATTTTTGGTTCTTTTCAGTTATGGTTAGGAATTTCTGGAATTATTCTCTACATAGTGATCAAATTTCAGCGCTTGAGAAGTTACTTCTGAAAACTGTACAGAGATTAAATGTATCACTTAATCTGAAACATCATGCATTCTCTTAAAAAAGAACCATCAGATCATGAATTGTACGTATCCCTCAAATATTTTATTCTGTTTTAGTTTCCTTCCCATTATTTACTGCAACTTGCTAAAGTGTATAGTGTAGATAAAGGATTGTCATCTTTAGAATTATAGAAAGCTGAGGACTTTAAAGCAATTAATAATATAAAGTTGCTTGACCAAAATAGTCATTCAATCATTAGTTGGTTCTTTGAAAAGTTCAATTTTGTTGGCTTGAAATAACTGGACTTGTTGGAACTCCAGTAGTCCAGTTAGTGGTATATGGTTGTAACTTTTTGGTATTTAAAAATATTTATAGTCATACTATGTTAAACACAATAGTATAAATGTGTCTATGAAATTTGAAGAGACAAATCAAAGGTAATGACTCAGATACTGAGGAGGAAAATTATGTGTGGTGAAGATTTCTGATACGATTAATCGAACGGTCAATTCGCACCACGGAGAGTTAGTTGTCTCGCTTATAAGACATAATAAAGATTCAACACAGAAAGCAAGTAAAGAGAACAAATTTTACGTGGAAACTCAAATTAAAAAAAATTATGAGGAGAGAGGAAATTTTCTTGTTTGCAGAGGTTATAGTGAATTTATAGAGTTATCTAGTGTTTACAATTTTTTTGGCTAAAGCTTAGATTGAATTGCCTTTTCTTCTAGTTCTCAGCGTATAATACCCTGAGAATTATAACTGATAGTGCGGGTCACGCGGATCTCCATAACCACAAGATTTGCACATTGTGATTCTCTTGTAACTACCCAGATCATCACGCTTAATTGTTGTGATCGACATGCAGAAATATTCACCTCCATTTGTAATGACCTGCACTGGATTGGATGCATTATAGCATTTGAAACGTGGGAGTGATCTGACAGTGTAATTGACTCCACAGATCACAGAATCCCGCCGCTAAGCTTTATACAGTAATGGAGGTGAAAGACTCCGGGGCTGTTTGGATTCAAAGAAGTGGGCGGAAGTGAGAAAGTGGGAAGTAGGATTTTTTCTTTTTGAAAAATATAAATTTGTGTGTATCTTTTTTGGTGTTTGGTTGATAGTTAGACAATAAAAGTGAAAAGTATATTGTGTTTTTTTAGTATTTGGCTCGTAATGTGAAAATAAAAATTAAAAAGTTGATCACAAAGTTGACTATAAAATAATATTAAAATAAATATTAATTATAAAAAATTAGACTGTAATTAGAATGCAAGTGAAATTTACATAACCACAAAATTAACTGTTTTGAGCTACAACTTGTTACAAATGAGATTTACATGATCATAAAATTAACTGTAGAACTCTGAAAGTGAAAAAATGGTTGTGTAAATGGGAAAAGAGAAAAAGAAAAAAGTTTTCTTATTTTTCTTTCCAGTATTTGGATGGACAGCAGAAGTGAAAAATGACACTTCCTCACTTCCTCACTTTTGCCCACTTTCTTGAATCCAAACAGCCCCTTCGTAGTGGGCCTGCATTTTGTGGATCGAGACTCCCGACCTGCAAAGTGCTTTCGCCAAAGTCCTCATCTGGATGAATGACTCGAGCTGAAATGATCTCGGAGAGGCACTCGGGTTTTCTCCTCGGTCTTGACTGAAGTGGTCTTGGGACTCGGGTTTGTCATTTTGCTCGGGACGATCCTGATGAAGTGAGACACGTGCTGTGATCCTGATGAAGATCAAAATCTGACCGCTACAGATGCCCCCTCTGCCTCCATTTCTGAGACTCAGATAGAGGAGGATAGCGGATTAATCCATCCTCTGAATTTTTGGAGAATTCATGGCATTATTTTTACTTTGCGGGGGAGTAGTCAAGGTGTCTTTAGGAATTAGACTGGACGCATCGTGGTGGTGGATAGTTGGCAATTTAATGAATAAGATCCTGGTGTCATGTAATGAGACGTGTGGCAGAGACGGTTGATATCTGGCTGATTCGATATGTCATAAATTGCGAGATACGAACTGACTTCTCTGGGGTGTTGAGAATTTGAATAGGAGATGATCTGGTATCTTCATATATAAATAGGATAGATCTCTGAAGAAGTCTACCACTCTTCTCAAGAATTCTTTAGCCCCAAACTTCTTATTCTGATAAATAGCGGTGTTCTTCTTCTTCCTCCGATGGAGGAAGGAGAAGGAGAAAGATGAAGATGGTGGAGACGGTTGGCGCAACACATCAGTCTTCGTGATATCTTGTCATACACATTAGTTTTCGCTATAAGATCCTGCTGCCAAGGAAAGGTAGGGAGGGCTCTTACTTTGACTTGATTTGCTCGTTTGATCTTCGATAGGGCCAAATCAACTCTTAGCTTGCTGCTTCGAGATCTTCTGTTCTTGATGGCGGATGAGCTAGGAATAGGTTGTCCTAGGCAGTAGCGGAGGTGAACTTGATTTCATCGTCGTCTTTCATGCCTGACCGTCTTCATTCCTGGCTGGATCATGTCGCTCGTCCTGAGAGATTCTTTTCTTAAGATGAGGCGCGGGAAGAAAGCATGGGAGTGTGTCTTGAAACGCCATTAATGAAGCATTCTTCCTTCTGGAGTTCTGACCTCTTCCTCAAGAGAAGGGCCAGTGGTGTGATATCATCACTGTCTTGCATATCTTGGGGTTCATCTGGCTTCCTTGGAGGCGTATTCCGATCAGAGAGGAGGAAATTTTCATCTGCAAGATCTCCTATTTTGTGCTGGAACCTCCTGAGTTCCCTTCGAGTTCTATGGAAGGTGGTATGAATAATAGGATTGCGTCTGTGTGAAGCATTCTCTGACAGGCAGATCTTTGTTTGTTTCATCATCGGAAACTTACTCGGTAGGTTTGGTCGGGCAGAAGTTAATTTATCTGTATTTTAAAAAAAAAGTAAATACAAACGGGTGATAGATCTTGTATTACTTTTGTTAGATGTAACCAAGTGTGTATTTGAATGGATGTAATCGAAAATTTATAATAAAAGCATTAATGAAAATATTGTTTGGATCTTACCTGATTTGTTTTGCCATTATTTTTGCCTGGAATTGGATGTCTCCTCGAGCGTTTGCTTGGACTCCGAGATGTTTAGTACCGGTATATGGATGTTCCGAAATGTCAGGTGCTGGTTTGGCAAATGGTTCCCAAATGGGCGTTCAGTCCCTCAACGGTACCTGTAAATTTGTGTCATCTGAGTAGGGAAAATCTCAATAGCAGAGTTGAGCCTCCGAGAGGGGGTAACCCCTACAACGGAGTCGGGTTCGCTTTTGCTTTCGAGTGGGAAAAATCTCATCAACGGAGCTATGAGGCCGGGGCTTTGAGAGGGGGAAATCTCTGCATCAGACTCCGGTCTCCAAGTGGGAAAAAATCCCACAACATAGCGTCTTGTATGGTCGTAGAGGAGCATGTGTTGCCACCTTCGAGTGGGGAAAATCCCATCTGAAGCTTTTCGTTCTCGGGAGAGCAATTGAACTATGACCATGCAGATTGGTACATAAAGGGGTAATTCAAATAAGAAAACCCTCATAAATATATTTTATGCCACGTGTAGAATAGTCCTTTTGAACCTATAAAAAGTTAGTCTGAGGTAGGGTATCACCCAACGACAGATTGGATGCGTTTGTTCCGGATAGGAGCCCCTATTCGGTGTGACGATCCGGTAACTCCAATGTGAGTAAACCCATCAGCATAGGTGTCCTCTCGTGTGTGGGATATCTCATCAACGTAGCTGTCTTCCGAGTGAAGAAAATCTCATCATCGGAATATGAAAGTAGCCCGACAGAGGAAAGCTATCAGGAGTTCATCCGCCTGTGAGTTCAGATGAGGGAGCTCGTAGGCTAGTATCTGTGCTCCGAGTGAGGTAATCCTATCAGCGAAACATCAGACGTGGGCCCTGAGAGGGGAAAATCCCCGCACAGAGTGGAGGATTCCGAGTAGGGGTAATCCCATTACGGGGGATTTAGCTCTCGTAGGACGATCGAGAAAATCCTGCAGGCAAGTCTGCATTGACACTTTCGAGTGGGAGAAATTCCATCAAATGAGTGTACATATACGATCCTTCGAGTGGGGAAATCTCACCACCGAGTGATCGCATAGCCGCCTCCGAGTGGGGGAAATCCCATCAGTGGTGCGTCTGGATAGATGAATGTTGTAACCGCTTCTGAGTGGAGGAAATCTCATCAGCGGAGGTTCTCGCGGCCGCCTTCGAGTGAGGAAAATGCTATCAGCGGGACGTGTGGACGGATGGATGTACTACAAAAGTTAGGAGTATAGAATAATATTTTATTCAAAAAATGTAATACATAAGATTTGGATGGAAAGAAAGTATGTTTTGTTTGTCTGAAATTGGGTAGTCAGTCGATTGCATTGTACTAGGCGATCATGTTCTGCTCCCGAAGAGGTCGAGTGTTTGGCTGTCTGAAATTGCTTCTGGAGTGAGGATGTACTCTTTGAGGAAGCGTTGTTGGACGAGTTCTTCCAGGTACCTTCGGTGGGCCCGATACTAGACGGTTTGTGCCCTTTGCAGTTGTGATAAGAGCAGTAATCCTCCGACCCGAGAAGTGAAGTATTGTGCTGGATCGGTTTTAGGCATCTAACCCATGGCTGTTCTTTAATGACGTTGAAGACTTCGTTGATCGAAAGCTTCAGTGGAGTGAAGCGTTCCATTAATTTGTAGCTCGGAGTGGACTTGGTGGGTGGATTGGGAGCGCTTGCTTCTTGTAAACAGGTTGCCCTTGGTGTCCGTCTTGAGCGTGGTTGGGAGTTTCGTGAGTAGATTTTGACTTCCCTCCACCATCGCTCGACATTGCGGAGTGATTGGAAAAGGCCTTCATTGTCTCTTCTAGCTGGATGTAAAGCTAAGCTCAGGAAAGGACCTCGCTCATCTTGGCGACGTGCTTCAAAATGTGAGGCACATGACTGGATCGTTGCGAGAGTAGATTACCACTTTATTTCGGAACTGTCAGATGTGTTAAACTGGATCACGCGCTCGTAGTTGAAAGTGAGAGTCGTGAATTTCCTCGATAATTCATTCCTGGATATCCTTGATGATTGGAGAATCGTGGATGTGGGTAGTTGGGATTAGGTGGTGAGGCAGCTTGGCCTCCACGATCCGCTTCTGGATCAGCTCGTCGAGAGCATGGAGATCGGGAGACCTGTTGCTCTGGAGTTGCCCTCAGTTTGTGTAAAGTTGTTCTGGAGAGCTGCGACTTAGGCCTGAAGCTGTTGGTTAAGCAGTCTCAACTCATCTTGTTCCCGGATGATGTTTTTGCGGTCGAGAGCAATCTGCTCCCGCTCACGATCAGGTCACAAGTGTTTTTTCATTTGCTCTCTCATCTCGTAGAGCATCTCGTTGCTGTGACGGTTGGACATCAACGGAAGGCTCTGGTGGTGAGGAGCCGGTATCCTCGGTATACGGTTAATTATTGGTTGGAGGAGTCGTACCCCCAGTGGTTGCAGTAGCCGTACTTTGGATGTCGCACCGTCAACGACTCGCTTTCGTGGGGCCATCGTTTTTTAGAAGAGGCTTTTTGAGGAAAGTTATGATGAGAGAGATTTTGAGTTAAGGACTCAAATCTCAATGAAAGTACCAATTTGCTGTGGAGATTTTCTAATACGATTAATCAAACGATCAATTTCGCACCACGTGGAGTTAGGGTTGTCTCACTTATAGGACGATAATAAAGATTCAACACAGAAAGCAAGTAAAGTTAAGAGATTTTTACGTGAAAACCCAAATTGGGAAAAACCACGTGGAATAGAGAGAAAATTTTCTAGTTTGCAGAGGTTACAATGATTTTGTAGGTTATCTAGTGTTTAAAAATTTTCTGGCTAAATTGGCTTTGATTGCCCTGAGAGTCATAACTGATAGTGTGGTCATGTGGATCTCTATAACGACATGATTTGCACGTTGTGATTCTCTTATAACTGCTCAGATCTCCGCGCTTGATTGTTGTGATTGACATGTAGAAATATCCGCCTCCATCTGTAACGACCTATGCTGAATTGGAGGCATTATAATATTTGAAACGTGAGAGTGATCTGGTAATGTGATTGACTCCACAGATCGTGAAATCCCGCTTTTAAGCTTTATCCAGTAAGAGAGGTAGAAGACTTCTTAATGAGCCTTCGTTGTGGGGATTGGGACTCCCAACCCGCAAAGTGTTTTCACCAAAGTTCTCATCTGGATGAATGACTCAGGCTGAAATGATCTCGAGGAGGTACTCGGGCTTTCTCCTCGGTCCTGACTGAAGTAGTCTCGGGAAGGACTCAGGCTTGCCGTTTCGCTCGGGATGATCCTGATGAAGTGAGACACGTGTCGTGATCCTGATGAAGATAAGAATCTAACCACTACATTATGTTTATCAAGTTTTGGGACTAGATATTGGCATTTTAGGTCTATGGAAGAAGACTCATGAGAAGACATTTTGTGAACTCATGCGGCTACTAATTGGGATAATACAGAGTTCAAGGTTTGTTATTGTTATTAAATAAGTGTAGATGTTGGAGTCTTCGAAGGACGCGTGGTGGTGGATGTCGGTGGATGTTCGTGGTGGATGCGGGTCGAAGAGCGGCGGCGATGTATCAATGCTCTGATACCATGAAGTTAGATCAAACTAGGGTTTTGGGAATTTAATTAGATGGATGCTTAATGCATCTCATCTCTCTCTCTCTCTCTCTCTCACACACACACACACACACACACACACACACACACACAAAATAAGACCTTTTTACATAAACACCCATCTACACTTTACTTATTTCATAACAGTTATTATAAGTTTAGACTAAAATTTGTTTTCCAACTTCTGTAGTTTTTAGTTGCAAGTTTTAGCAGATTAGGTAAGATTTGACGGGGTATTTGATGCAGGGATTAAGTCTTTTAGTTATAATCAAATTAAAATTTTAGATTATACCCGATATAGAGATAATTAGGAGACTGAGGAGATAAATTTGAAGACAAATTAGAAGATAAGAGTAAAGGAGATGGAAATATCACTTATTATATGTGCGATCTACAAGGAATCTTAGTGAGATTTTGTTCGGACGGAAAACAAGTGTTCAGGGCACCTTTCGAAGTTTCCAGATCTTATTGGGATTACCTTGTACAATTTTTCCCTATATATAGAGAAAAAAATATTTCTGGTCCTACCAGCTCACTATATCGAAGTATTCCCAAATAATTCCTAAATTTTTTTCTTTTCTAAGTTCCTCACTTTGAATCTCAATAAATCATTCCTGAATCCCAAACTTGTGATGATGGTTGGACCATTGGGTCTAGGGAAATATATCCTTAGTATTTTGTTATATCCAACAAGCCTTGAGCACTCAATTTTCATCCCTTATCTAAAGTCTTGGTTTGGAATTTTTGGATAAGTTCCACTTTCAATTTGTTTCAGTGTATGCATTTTGATTTCATCATCTAATGGCTCTGCAGCCTTTTCCTGTACCATTCCACATTCCTTCTCAACGTGATTTGTATATTCCTCATTTTTGCTGCAAATTTTAAAATTGTAGACGTCTTGTCCTCCCAGAATTCTCAAGTTTGTCACTCTTTTTATAACCAAACTTGTTGCTTTCCATGCATATAATGCAATGTCAATTGTCTCTGTTATCTATCCTTCTTAATCTCTATATGAGGATGCATAGAGTTTGACTAAGCTAGTCAGCAATTACTCCTTTTCCACTGTCGTGGATCTATCAGCTTCTATTTTGTTCTTTCATTTGGTCATCATTTTTTAGTGTGAAGTGTGAACAGCTTTGGATTATTTATAATTAGAACTATAAACCACAGAAAGTGTGGCGCCGGCGTATCAGTAATAAGCTTTTCTGCCACCCTCAATAACAAGCTTATCCAGTCATATGTAAGGAATGTCACCAATTAAGAAGAATCAGACGTCCAGAGACATAGCCGTCCAAAAACTTTCATAGCTTCTCACTGTCTCTTTGGCTTGCCCCACTCTTGCCAGCGAACCTAATCCCGCGTGCTGATGGTTTGAAGTCAAAACACTTTTGCATAAAGCTGTAGTGTGTTTCATTTTGATATTTTTTGTGAGAATTCATTTGGACCTTTCTTAATTGGGAAAAAAATAAAACAGAATAGAGAAAGGAAAAAAAAAAAAGAATGCAAAGTGCAGATAAGGGTTGCAATGCCCCTCATCGTGTTTGTTAGCCTTTGTTCTTTGGATCCAGCCTATAGGCAGGAGCCATTTCCTGATTAATAGTGCTCACTGAACCATCATGTCACGAGACTAATAGATAAAGGCCACTGCTGCAGCATCTCTTATTTTCCTTATCTCTCTCCAATGTTGATTAGTCAGCCAGAGTAAATTTGCTTATTTTATCAATCTAACTCTATCCAGTAAGGCAGGAAGGCAGGAAGGCAGGATAGCCTTCCTGATTCCCCCTTTCAAACCGTGGAGTGGATTCAATCAGTGGTTGAAACCATCTGGGCGGTATTTCTATTATTCATTAGATGGAGTGGTTGAAATCATAGCATATTGCTATCGTACAATCACAGCTATTCCCTTATTTGAACTTTTTGTTGAATCCCACATCAGATTTGAATCTTATCTGTAGATAAGGCCACTCTAAATTTTCTATTGAACTCCATAAAGGATGTATATTCATTATTCTAAATGACATCAAGGCACTGTTTGGCTGGTGAAGTAATCAGTGCAGAATAAAAGATTAGTATATTTTTATCTTGTTTATATTTTCTCATCTCATTTCCTTGTCCTTTCACCGACATTCATATCCTATGGTTTTGTTTGATTGCATAGGGGCAATGGAATGTGTTAGAATTGTGTCTAGATATAATGTATCACATGGTGTTAAATATGTGAGTGTAGATACAATGTATCACATATTTATATCTACTATAAATAAGAATAAAAGAGGAGAGAGCCAAGCTTTCTCATACTTCCTCTGTATTCTACTAACAAAATGGAAAAGAAAACTGGGAAGAAAATTAGAGGAAAAATAGTCATCTTTCCACTCTGTCTGAACTTTACTCTAGAGGAAATCTTGAGGGTTGCTCCTAGTTACGTGAGATTGAACATCATCACTAATAGATTCGGTCTCCTTACCTGCCAACTGGATCATATTCCATGGAAGTGCATTTAATTACCAGAGATACATTGTCCTAGAATTCAATGCTCAAATTGTAGTGTTGCTGCCAGACTGACAGCTGGTCCTAAGGGTTTTCTCAATACTCTTGCAAATATTTCTTATATTAGAGTTGTGACACGAGCTAACCTCTTGGGAAAATGTCTTGGATGAAGATGATAGCTGCACTATCAATCTGAAATATTGGATAACTTAACTTACGAGAATGGAAGGATGTTTCAGGAGCCAATCTTTGGAAGCACTCTATCGAGTCAATTTTCTTTCTTTTTCTCTCTTGAAACCAAACACAGTTTTGTTGAGATTTGATAGTGGTTGAGGCAAGTGGATGATTATTTATTGCATTATCTGGTATATTGTTAATCCAATGGCAGAGTTACGTAGTATTGATCTCGTTCTGTATGGCTCCTATATTGACGCTTTTAGGCAAGGCAACACTGCTGCTGATTTGCTAGCAACACTATGGAGTTTTTTTATTTCACTATTATTTGAGATTGCAATAACATGCAGCATTCTATTGCCACTCTTCTAGTTTATGTACGTTCAGTTGTCTTTTGAAAGAAAGAACTGCTTTCCAACACATGCATCTGTTATCAAAGTAGAGTGGACGTGCGAATGGACCGATGCATGTAAAGAACTATGATGAATCGTGTGAGTATTGTGGATCATTTATCTTTATTAGGTTTTCGGTAATTATCATAAGTTCTTAGGGTATGAGTTGGGCATTTTGTGTTTGAGTGAGAGAGATGAATCTCAGTTGTATCTTTTCTTGGGGATCACTAGCCCCCATGTATGTGTTGTTGTGTTTATATATATATATGTATATATATATATATATATATATATATATATATATATATATATATATATATATATATATATATATATATGAGAAAAATGTATATCAGTCCGCGGGCTGAGAGTATTCTCTTAGCCTGCGGTGACGTGGCTCAATTTGTCACCTCACTGACTTGCAGCCCGCTTTTATGTAGAAGTTAAATTACCAAATACCCCTTATGATAACTTTTCCTTATTGTTTATTATTATTTTTCCCCCATTTTATTTTTTGCCGCTCTTTATATGATATAAATTACTTTTCAGCCTATTTCCTGACCTCTTTTTGAAAGATCTAGTTTCACCTTTTCAGTCTGCGATAAACTTTTTTCTGAAAATATAAAATCTTTTCAGATCAATTTTTTCTGCAAAATATTTAATGTCGACGTCTGAGCAGTATACCGGCGATCTTAATATGGAAGATATTGCATCTGGTTCTACTTTCTCTCAGAATATTGAAAATCTTGAAGGGTTGACATCTCTGCATGCCGATCAACAGGTTTTAATTGTTTATATCTATTTTAAAAACAATTTCTTAAATATTTAATGTTTTCTCTTTAGACTGTGAGGTACTGCGACCGTTTAAATATTCGGTCGCAATCTTATTTGAAAATAATCTCCGGCTGTGAATTCTTTTTTTCTAGGGTATGCGTCTTAGGTCGCAGTCTTTAGTAAGGAGTAATATATATTTCTTCACATACGGATAATTGCGACTTAGGTCATAGTCTTTAGTAAGGAGTAATATAGATTTCTTCACATGCGGATAACTGCGACTTAGATCGCAGTCTTTAGTAAGGAATAATATAGATTTATTCACATACTGATTACTGCGACTTAGGTCGCAGTCTTCAATAAGGAGTATTATAGATTTCATGCCGTATGTGAAATCTTATTTTTATTTACTGCGACTTAGGTCGCAATCTTTAGTAAGAAGTAATATAGATTTCTTCTCATACGGATAACTGCGACCTTGGTCGCAATAGCTGATAAGAAGTAAATTGTTTTCATCTCTTATGCGACCTTGGTCGCATTTATATAACTTATATTTTAGAATACAGTGATATCTAAAAAATATTTATATTCATTTAATTCGTGTAAATTCTTTTTGTAGGATATGAATGCACATGCAGAAATGTCTGGAAGCTCAGATAAGTTTATAGGGAAACAGTTCCTGTCGCATATGGAAGCATACAATTTCTACAATTCTTTTGCAAGGAATAGAGGTTTTAGCGTGAGAAGAAAAAGTACAGATAAGTCACGGAAGCCTCCTCATGAGATTATTTGTAGAAGATTTTGCTGCAATAAGGAAGGGCTGAAGAAGTTGTGTGACAAAAGACAAGAGGGGCTTACAGTGCATCGTCGAGTTAACTCTAGAGTAGCTTGTCCTGCTGAGATGCATATCCGTCTTCGTTTTTTTTTGACAAAAGACATTGGGTTATCACAAATTTGTTGATACTCATTCACATGAATTGTCAAGCCCGGATAAGGTACATCACCATTACTCTCACCAGAATCATCGTTCAAAAATTAGCAGAAGCATTATGACCAATCTGGTTGATGTTGGAATGCGGCCTTCAAATATTTCCCGCGTTGTTAATGCAATGAGCCAGGGAGAAGGCTGTGAAGAAGTGCGCCCTCAACAAGTTATTGATTTCACTCGTCAACGTAGAAATAACTGCGGTCATGAGTTTATTGCTATTATCAAATATTTTCAAGAGAAAGCCGAGACCGATCCAGAATTCTTCTTTTCAAGTGAAGTTGATAACGCAGGCACACTTAGAAGCATTTTTTAGGCTGATGGAAGAGCTATTTCCTCGTATCTGAGCTTCTGTGATGTGATCGTTTTTGACACCACATACATGACTAATCACTTGAGCTTGCCATTTGCTCCATTCACTGGAGTAAATCATCACCGGCAGTCAATTTTGTTCGGCTGTGCAATGCTTGCTGATGAGCAGAGGGATACTTTTGTTTGGTTATTCCAAAAATGGCTCAAGTGCATGCATGGAGTTGAACCGAAGCTGATTATTACTGATCAGGATGCGCAGATTGGTGAGGCCATCAAGATTGTTTTCCCGACGTCTCGGCACCGTTACTGTTTCTGGCATGTACGGAAACATATTGCCGAGCAACAAATCCCAATGGCTAACAAGTATGGAGAAGATATGGTCTCCGATTTCCATGCTTGGTACACCTCCCGCGATATAAGCACTTGTGAGGAACGATGGCGTCTGATGAGTGAAAAATATCAGTTAGAAGAAGAAGATGGCAGTTGGTTGATGAAGATGTACAGGCTTCGTGGACATTGGGTTAATGCATATCTCAAGGATGTTTTCTGTGCTGGAATGACAACCAGTCAGAGGTCCGAGAGTATTAATTCCTTCTTTGATGGTTTTGTTAACTCAAACACTAAACTAGTGGAATTTGTTCACTAATATGATAAAGCCGTTGCTTCCCGTCGTGCATCTGAATCTCTTCAAGATTTTAGGGGTTTGAATTCTGTGCCCAATTGTACATCCAATCCATATGAGATACAGGTTTCGAAGTTGTATACACCGAAGATTTTTCAGTTGTTCCAAAAGGAATGGGCAGTTGTAATGACACTGTTTTCAGAAGAGGTGGAACAAGACAAACCTGGATCAACATATTTGGTTGGTAATTTTTCAGAATCAAAAGACAGTTGGGAAAAGGTCAGTTATGATAAGCGAGAGGAACTTCATGTTTCTTGCAGTTGCTCGTTATTTGAAACAGAGGGTATCCTATGTAGACATATTCTGTGTATTTTGTGGCGCAATCACGTTACACATATACCGGAATCATATATACTTCAGAGATGGAGGTTGGATGCTCGTTACAAAAACGTTGCAATTGAAAATGGCATGAGGCCTTTTCCCAGTCAAGGCACTCCACGGACGGCTAGATTGTGGTCAGTTCGTTCAAAATTTAATGCAATTCTGGACATGGTCGCTGATTCTGATGAAAATATTTCAAAGTTGGAGGGAGTTTTGGAAAGTTTTGCCCAAAATACCACTAGAGAATACAGAGCAATGTCAGGAAATGATCATTCATCACATCCTAAGACTGCCGTTGGTTCCAGTGGATCCGTTGTTATATTGCGAGATGGTGAAGAATTGAATATACGTGATCCAATTGGTCCTGTACCAACCAAGGGGAGACCTAGAGCTGCATCCAGGCTTAAGTCTGGTTTTGAAGATTCTATATATCAGAAGGAAGTTAAGCATCGAAGATGTGGTAACTGCCAAGAGCTGGGCCATTACAGGACTGGTTGTCCGTTAATGGTATATTACATTAAACCTGTTAATCATTTTTTTTATAACGATTAATCTTTTAAAATTCTTACTATTTATTTTTTTTATTGGCAGAAGAAGTAGGTTTGGGTTGCCTCCATCTCGAAGGAACAAAGACTTCAATTTTTTATGAAGTGCGACCAGGGTCGCACAGTGTAGAGAAATTAAGTCGCATTCTGACACTGGCGTGTAATTATAATCAGATTTATTATCATTCTTTGATTTCTACTGTATTATTTTTATATGTACTTGTACTTTAAAGTTTTAATGCTACAAAATTCTACTTTATAGTTTAATTTTTTTGTACATAATGTAGTCAGAGACTTTGGGTCGCAGTGTACATGGTTCATTGCGACTAAGGTCGCAGTGTTCTTATTGATAAAGATGGCCAGCAACTGCAATCTAGGGTCGCACTACATGTACTGCGACTTAGGTCGCAGTATGTTAGGTATGTGTTTCCTTTATATTAACACGCATAGCGACCAAGGTCGCAGTGTTGTAGTTGATTAAAACATTGCCGCCATCAACTGCGACCAAAGTCGCATTGTATTTTACTAAGGCTGCGGCTATCAACTGCGACCAAAGTCGCAACCTTCTTTTTATAATTTTGAGATGGTGAAGACTTAAGTCGCTGTACGTTAGGTAGGTGTTTCCTTAATATTAACACACATAGCGACGAAGGTCGCAGTGTTGTTGTTGATTAACACAATTACTGAAGGCATGTTTGTTTCTAACATCAGTACGCAATAGTAAAAGCCAAGTTGTAACAAATGAAGACTGTAAATAATCAATGGAACTTATAATATATAAATGTATAGAACTGTGTATAAATTAAATCAATACAACAAAAAAATTATGCAATGAATTGCACTTGAAATATTTTTTACATTTATAAAAAAAAAATTGTGGTATATCAATAATTTGCACGGAGATTAGTCTTCATATGTCGTATGTCGTATAATGTCTGTTTCTTCATCCCAAATGTTCTCTACATCTGCAAGTATCATGTATGCAAGCTCACTTCTTAGTTTCTGTACACCATCAACCGTAACAGCATCAGCAGCTGATAGATGATAGCCAGACGCTATACTTTCCATGTACTTGCATACATATATAGCGCAATCAACACTGAAATTTTCATAGAGCAATCATTAAATGAAATTAGTTTTTGTACTAAAAAAAAGTAGAAAATATGAAATGAAATTACATGCCAAAAATTTATATACCTGTTTGCTTGTTGGGGCATTTTGCGTATTTTATTTTATTTTTTCTCATTTTTTTTGGAATGAATCTCAAAAATCTCTAATAATCTATCTTTCTGCAATGTAAATAGGAACAAAAATTAGTATTAACCAAATTAATTGCAAGTTTTCAGTAATCAAAATATTAAAATTTAACTCACCATTATTCTTGCATCTATTTGGTAAAGCTTTGTTATACTACTTTTTTTGTCAGCTGGGACCAAAGAGTTGTAAAAAATTCACTCTTCTGTGAAGCAATCGAATACCAGTAAGGTCCAGTGAAATCCCGATTCGTCGGCACTATGTTTGTGATTGATCGGGAAGAACATGTACTGCACGTCAGCTGTCCAGTTTTCAACAGCTTCTGCTTGATGAAATGACCTTCCAGATCTTCAATTTTATTTACAACACTGTGCTGCGGACAAGAAAAAAAATTAAATCAAATACAAAATGAATTAAAAATATAACAAAAAATTATAAACTGCGACCTTAGTCGCACTATATTATTTAGTCGCACAGCTCCGACCTTGGTCGCAGGTCGCAGCTGTTACATTTTGTCGCAGTACCTGAGTTAGTAGCAGTACATTTTAATTATAAACTGCGACCTTGGTCGCAGCTCCGACCTTTGGTCGCAGGTCGCATCTGTTACATTTTGTCGCAGTACCTGAGTTAGTAGCAATACATTTTAATTATAAATTGCGACCTTGGTCGCAGCTCCGACCTTGGTCGCAGGTCGCAGCTGTTACATTTTGTCGCAGTACCTGAGTTAGTAGCAATACATTTTAATTATAAATTGCGACCTTAGTCGCAATACATGTGTTAGTAGCAGTACATTTTAATTATTCACTGCGACCTTAGTCGCAGTACATGATTTATGCCTACACAGAGATAGAGAATATTAGTAATCTTTTTCAGAGTTGATATTACATTAAACCGTAAAGGAGAAAGTAGATTTTTATCCAAGCTTCGCTTCGGAAGAATATGCTTTTTAATCCTTCTCTTTTCTCAAGATGCTGCATGTAGAAATGAATTACATTTGCATCTAAATCTCTACTGAACATCAGATCCTCAATGTCATTCCTTAAAATGATGATTGCATTATTGGTATCCTGATACGCAGTAGAACTGCAAGATATTCAAAACAAAGTTAGTAATTTAATTGTTCTTATATAAAGGTATAACAGAAATTTTTTTGCTATGAATTAACTTACACAGAGTAGGACTTGTCGAAGAAATGTTTTATAAGAGCTTGTTGATGGGGCTGCAGAATTCTGTATGATGTGGTTTCGGCCAATTCTCTCGATTTTGGCTCAGTGGAGGAAATCTCTTTGTCGCCGAAACTAGCGGTAGAACTCGCAGCCGCAGGCTGTGAAAGAGGATTTTCTTTTTTTTTCTTCTTCTGTTTTGGATAAACAAAGTCGGAGTCATCGCGATCTCTTTCAGCGCGCTTGCGTTCTTTGACTCCCCTTTCTATTGTTCCTTTAGAGGTTTCCAAAACAGCTTCTTTTGAGGATTGCTTCTGAGGCGGAGTATGTTCTTGAATTTCTTCTTCAGAAGCTCATCTCTTTGGATTTCTTGAGTCATTTGACTTATATTCAGAGAAAAACTTGGCACATCTTCTCCAGTAATATTTAAAATAGACTCAGAACCCATGATTTTATCCTCTTCCAGTTTTTCTTCTTCTCCTCTTCAGCCTGCTTCTCCATATGCTCCTTCATTCTTTTGTTCTCCATCTGCGCCTTCCTCCTCTTCTTCTCATTCTCTTCCTCCTCCCTCCTCCTCCTCTCCTGCCCCTCCTCTTCCCTCCTCCTCTTCTCCTTCTCCTCTCCTTCTCCTGCTCCTCCTTTTCCCTCCTCTTCTTCTCCTTCTCCTCTTCTTCCCTCATTCTCCTTTCATTCTCCTCCTCTTCCCTTCTTCTATTCTCCTTCTCCTTCTCCTCCACTTCTCTCCTCCTGTTCTCCTTTTCCTTCTCTTCTTCCCTCTTCTTCTCCTTCTCTTTCTCTTCCTCTTCCCTCTTCCTCCTTTCATTCTCCTCCTCTTCTCTTCTTCTATTCTCCTTCTCCTTCTCCTCCAATTCTCCCCTCCTGTTCTCCTTTTCTTTCTCTTCTTTCCTCTTCTTCTCCTTCTCCTTCTTCGCAGCAGCGGCTGCTCTCAGCAGCTCTTCTTCTTCCTCTTCTTTAACCTTTAATTTCCTCTGCTGCCTTTTTTGTTTTTTCTTCTCTTTTTTTTCTCTCCTTTTAAATTTTAATTCAGTCTTGAGTCTTTTCTCAGTCTCCATATTTTCAATCTTTTTTTCAAGCTGAGAAACATAATCTCTCAAGTGCTGATTTGCAGACCTCAATCGTTTTATTTCTGCTGCTTGAACATCCGGTGGAGGTGGCAAATAACCTTCAAAAATTGGTTCTTGCTCACTCGTTTCAGCCGTTTCTGGCTCCTTTTCCGCCGGGATGTCAGCCTCATTACATGTATGGCCTCCTTCATCTCCTTCACTTTCACCTTCTTCTTCTTCTTTTTCTTCACCTTCATCTTCTGCTACTTCTTCTTCCTCATCCTCTTCCCCTTCAACAGGAAGGCCAACCATATTTTTTTCATCATTAGAGATGTTGGCCATTCGACTCAAAATCTGAAAATAAACAGAAAAATGTAAGCTAAAAATAAAACAATGAAATAATGATACTGCGACCATGGTCGCAGTTTATTTATAAAATATTTTGGATAAGAATGCGACCATGGTCGCAGTATGTTTGTCGTGCCAAAATTTATCTGCCAAGACATGCAGCTCAACACTGCGACCATGGTCGCAATTCTGTTGAAAAGGGTATTTTCAAGAGAATGCGACCATGGTCGCACAATATTTGTCAGGCAGAAAACGAACTGCGAAAGGTGGCTCAATACTGCGACTATGGTCGCATTTTATTTGTACTACACATAAAAAAAAGTTTAACTTACAATATTGCTGTCAATCTTTTTTAGATCAACTTCAAGTAGAGATCTGCTAATATTTTGGAGGTCCCATCTTACTGCGCGTGGTGTTTTTTCCTCCAAACCAGACCTCTGCTCAAAAATAGGTGCCCTCTCACACAACCAATACTGCAAAAATGAAAAATTAAATTAGTTTCCACAAATTTTCTCAATTTATGGGTAAATTTCATACAATGTTGTCCAAATTTGAGATTTGTACTTACAATAATTTGTACTGAGCATCCTTGCAGCTCGTACGTGCTTTGCCTGAAGATGTCCATTGAGTCAATCAGGAATTGCCAAACAGCTTTTGCCCAGCATATTGTCCTCATCAGTTGCATATTGACAATCTGTTCCACAATATACCACGGCACCGTGCATTTACTGCCAGAGAAGAAAAGAGTGGCCGACATGTATAGGATGACTAATGTGGTAAAGTCTTGAGCTGCAAGTCTATTTATGTCTCTTATAATTTCTTTTATAGACAATTGCTGCTCAAATTGTTCATCCGGTGTCACATCTAATATATCCCTCTTCCTTCTCTTGACAAGAAGATCATCCAAAGCATCTTCAATAGACACTTTTGTGATCTTCTTTATATTGGGGAAAAAATGTTTTATAACACCTCTATCTTTCATCGTACATGTCTTATTCATCACAAAATCTGCCCCATTGACAGGTAGACCAAAAGTTAGGGCAACATCCTCTACTGTTAACTCAATCTCTTTGCCCCCAATTGTAAAGGTCTTTGCATTCCTGTCATACTGGTCTAAAATACGCAGTACGGCAACGTTTGATTTTAGAGCCTTTTCAGTCCCAAATTCTTCATTGTAGAACGCCATGAAGATTGGGCCAAATGGGGTATTCTTCATCGCTTCTACGAAATCAGGCTGTATGTACTTTTTAAATTTCTTCATTAACTGGCACATTGGTTTTATGCTTGATCTCAGAGGACGAACCTGTATCTGTTGTTTACCTACGTAGGAAGAAAAATTAAACACTTTAGACCAATGATTATTTAAAAATTATAAGGGAATAAAAAACATATTTGTTTTTTAATAAACTGGGACCTCGGTCGCAGTCATGCATTGCAAAAAAAAAACAAGTAGAAACAGGACTACACTGCAATCTAGGGTCGCACTACATGTACTGCGACCAAGGTCGCACTGCGACCAAGGTCGCATAGGACTACAGTGCAATCAGAACAACTGAGACCAGGGCCAACACTGCGACCAAGGTCGCATAAGACTACAGTTCAAAAAGAAACAACTGCGACACAAGTTTGATAAAAACATATTATTTAAAATAAACTGCGACCTTGGTGAAGACTTGAGACTACAACTCTTATTTAAACAACTGCGACCCCATGTCGTCAGTATGTGAGAAAAAAAAGTAAATTTCATATACTGCGACCTACGTCGATTCATCTACAAGGTAAAAAAAAAAAAATTCTAAAGTCGCACAGATCTAAACTGCGACACAGTAAAAATAGAAGTAAATAATAAAAACTTTCAAAAAATAGGACCTTTATCGTCTAAAGTTTGAAAATCTCTTTCGTAATTGCGACCATGTTTTCAATATTTAAAAAAAATTTTAAAAAACATGCGACTTCAGAAATAAATCTTGAAAAAATTTAAAACTATTAAAATACACAAAACCCTAAAATTTTTTGAAAATATCAATTTTGTAGTACCTTTTCGACGGATGATTTCTTAGGCGCCATCAGTTGCAAATATTTTTTTTTCAAAAACGGATGAAATTTTTGAAGGAAAAGAACTAATTGGATCAGAACCGCCGGTTGAAGTTTTAGAGCTGTAAATTTTTTTGGAAGACAATTTTTTTACAATAAGGTAAAAGGTTGTGATGGAGGGTATTTTCGGAAAATACAATGTTGAGGTGACTGGCATTAAATTGGGCGGGATTTTACAGGATTTTGTCCGCCAAATTTTTAACAGATGTGGGGCGGTGATGTTGCCACGCCCGCAGGCTGAGAAAACTCTCTCAGCCCGCAGGCTGAGGTACAGTAAGCCCTATATATATATATATATATATATATATATATATATATATATATATATATATATATATGAAAATTTTCAAATGAGAAACTTTCTCATAATAAGCTTCGTGAGAAAACCATATAAGAGAGATTTTATGGATGATCCGAACCGTTCATCATGATCTACATACTCTAATTAGACTACCAATAAAAAATCACGCGATTCTAACTTTTTTTACCGATGCATCAAGTGACATCTTTATTCTACGGTGAATATAACATATGTTTTGTAACCACTTATTATATGGGTAAAAAAGCTCGGACTCGTGTGATTTTTAATTGACAGTCTAAATAAAATATATAGATCAAGATGAACGGTTCGGATCATCCACATAAAAGCTCCTATGTAGTTTTCTCACGGTCTTCGTGTGAGAAAGTTTCTCACACGAAGGCTACTATATATATATATATATATATATATATATATATATATATATATATATATATATAGAGAGAGAGAGAGAGAGTCTTGTGTCCCTCTAAAAGGATTTGAGCCCGAATTCTTCCCATTCAAATTCAACCCTCCGACATTCGAATACAAGATCCACTCCGTTAAAGTTAATCTATGTTATTTCAAGTATCTATAAATCAAAAATCAAGTATTTTGAATACTTTTTGCCCATTTATCTAGCTGCACAAAATGGATGGCCGAATGTAGTGAGTTGGTTAGATCTATGTCTTTAGACATACAAATTCTCGATCTGATCATTTGATTAGGATCTAAACATTTAAAAACCCCTACAAACCAATTTTTGTTAGGTTTCAAATGTTTTACACCGTTAAACTAACCAATTCACTATTTAGGCCGTCCGTTTTTTCCCTACTTGATGCATGGGAAAAAAGTATTCAAAACACTTGATTTTTGGTTTATAGATACTTGAAATAATATAGATCAACTTCAACGAAGTGAATCTTGTATTTGAACGTCGAATGTTGGTATTTGAGTGGAAAGGATTTGACCTCAAATCCTTTTAGAATGACACGAGTCTCTCTCTCTCTCTCTCTCTCTCTCTCTCTCTCTCTCTCTCTCTCTACACACACACACATATTATCGTAGGGGCTATGGCCCCATCCTTCTCTCATAAGTCAACTTGCGCTGACAGCTCACTTAAATATTTTAAGCCAAAACTTTTAGGACACATGCTGATAACCTTATATATATATAATTCTTTTAGAATATGACAGCGCTGAGTCATGAAGAATGTGTGTGCCAGCATGGGAATAGTTATGTTTCTTAGTTATGTAACTTATCGAAGAAAATCAGGAGGATCTTGGATGAAACACTAAGGGATTATTGGACTTGTTAGTTGATGAGAATGACCGGCATCCAAGATTTTAGTTAGATTATGCCAAATGGGGGTTTTGCTGGTGTTATAATGCATGTTTATTTAGTGAAAGAAAAGTTCCATAAGTTTATTGATTTCAGTCATTTAAATTCAAACTGCCAGGAAATACATAGTAGGTGCATTGCAATTGGATTTTTCTGGCAGCAAAAATCGTACACAGAAAGTAGAGAGAGTATGCGAGGACCATTTTACAACTTAGCATGGTCTTTTACACGACATGATACACTATTCGATTCTATCAAGTATGCGAGGCTGTCAATTTTTCTTCGTGAAAAGGCAAGAAATATTGCGATATGGCATGTAATATGGCCTTGCTAGCATGCAGAAAATTACACAGGAGATAACTCCTTTGATCAACCAATTAAATCTTGATCAAGTTGCGGCCGGTGGCGAGATCGAGAGGGCGAGTGAGAGGAGAAAGAGAGAGAAAGAGGCATTTTTCCGGGCCTAGCAGTTTCTGTGTCCTCGTCATGGTATCTGAATACTAAAGAAACCCAACTGCCTGAAAGAATCTAAAAGGATCTGCGGAGCTAATGATGTTGCGGATCCGGTCCTCCTGGGCTCGCCCGCTTTGATTCGTAAGAACTCTTTTCTGCCCTCTCCCTTCGTTTTGCTCCTGAGGTCATCCTGAACATCGTGCTCTTTACATCCTTCGGCCTCTCAATCGATCCATCATGCAAGCTCAATTCTTTTACAACCCGCGATTCTGAGCACCAAACAGCAAAAGACATGACCAGTATGAAGCAAAAACAGAACTTTGAACTGAAAGATTCCATCTCTCCTCCTTTTAGTAGGACTAGAACTACAATCTGAGTAAGAGTCTATGGCTTCGGGTGTCCAGTTTATATACTAGCTCTGTCACATTTTAAAACCTCAGTGACAAGTGGAACCAAACGAGTGCCCGCTTTCTTTTGTGGATAAATTTGTCTCTTTATGGTGGCCATTTGTCCGCCCCACTTGAAACTCAAACGGCTTCTTCAAAGAGCCTAATGAGAGGAAGAGGCATAAAAATTTCACCACTCAGCAAAAGGGTCCGTCCTTTGCCAACCCCATTGTAAACTGAATGGCTTTATAGGCCGTCCAAATTGAGCATCATTGTTGTCCACTATGAACTAAATCAAATTGACCCAGATTTAAGTACTTCAAAGTTTTGTAATATAATACTTCAAAGTTTTGTAACATATGCATTCATTGTTCATGCCCAGTTTTGAGATTTCTCAGTACAGAGATTTCCCCCCCTTTTTTTTATGTGTATATATATTGCTGACAGTGGTGGATTAGCAATTTGGATATGAACTTTTGCATAGTTTTTTTTTCCCCTCCCTTTTACTTCCAATCTTGTTTTCTTGCTTATGTTTGCTAATACCAATCTTTTCTCTGTTGATCAGCATCGTCCTCTCCGACCAAAAGCATTCAGAGTGCGGGCTGTGTCATTTCCTGCCTGGCGAGACTCATCCGGTCTCAGCTCCATGGTGGAAGGGGCTAATCAGAGGGAACCGCGAAAGCACAGGCTTCACTTGTGTGAATTCCCAATGCAGCACGCAACTCATGCATTCAGACTCACTGTCCTCATCCAGTTTGCTCTCTGCTTCCCCTTTTGTTCAAGGCTTTTCCTCTTTGGTCGCTGCCACGGACTTTACTCTCTGATGGCCCTCTTGCCTTGTGCGTTCTCTGCAAATGGGGAGGATGAGGCATCCACTTACTCACAGATCAATTGACAGGCATTCTCTACTGGTGTAAAAAGCAGAGCAACTTTTTTGAAGGCAGTTGGATGGCCAAATGCAGCGAAGGCAACGGGCGCGCCCATTCGACATCATCGTTGTTTTTATCGCCTCGATTTTAACTTACTGATTGCAGAATAGACATTGTATATCATCTCTCTTTTCCTTTTAGCTCCAGTTGGTTGCAAAAAATGTACTAGGGTTTTGTTGGAATCAACTGCTGAATTGAATCCTATAATTTGATATACATCTAAATAGTGATGGGTATCTTTGACCTGAATATTGCAGTTTGAGAGCAAATTCCAGGTCAACAAGTTTGTTTCTTTGCAAGATAATATATACATCTATGACTTTATATTGTATTGCATACCCCTTGAAGAAGAAGAGGAGATCAATCTAGAATTAGAATTAGAGTTGTGCACATTCAAGCCCATAGTGGGGAAGATAAAAAAGAATAGAGAGAAAACAGGTGCAAGATCTTGGCATGCGTTGGAACCTCGAGTATCTTAAGAACTGGTGGATCTCTTGAGCTTACTCTGAGCTTGGATTCATCCAACAGGACAAAAGCCTCATGGGGAGTGAAATCAAATGTCATGGTTCTTCGTTTGTTTCACTGAGAACAATTTTCATACACTAGTTTCTAAAAGCTATTTGAGAGAGAGAGAGAGAGAGAGAGAGAGAGAGAGAGAGAGAGAGAGAGAGAGAGAGATTGGTTTGATTAACATTAAACAAGCAAGCATCAGACAAAACCACCACGACATCCTTCTTTCTTTAGGACATCAAATGCCTACAAAAACTCAAAGCAACCATTCTTTGAAATCTCTAGAGTGGCCTGGTTGAGCTTTTATGCACTAAAGCCAATGTGCTTTTAACTAATTAATAATTTCTATTTTAGCAAGAAAGATGAGAACAAGTCCTTCGAGTTTTATTAAAAAGACATAAAAAAAGAGAGACAAAAGATAGGTGAGAGAACAAGCACGAAGAAGGTGGGAGGCCAAAGTAACAGAGTCCAATTGCACGAAACAAGCTATGACTCTTTATCTAAACAAAATCAAAAGCTTAGTGGTGTCACGAAGTATGATATATTCCTCCATTGCAAGACCTCTCGCTCGTTAGTTTTGGTAAATGCGGTGTCTCACTTCGTGCATGGCGCGCGTTGGATATGTTTTGAGTCCACGACATCTCTTGGGGGATACATCAAGAATTTTAATTACTTTTTTATTTGAACAAAGATGGTAAATCGGACTTGAACTTTGGGCCTGTTTGTTTTGCCGCCAGTGATCGCAAGTCGTAAATAGTAAAACCTCTTTTCTATTTTTCGTTTTTTGTTTCGCTGAAAAAAAACTTGCAAAATGCAACTCTCATTTTCTCCCTTATACAATTAATTTTGTTGTCATGTAAATCTCACTTTTATCCCCACATTTTTCCACTTACAGCTGCTACAGTTAATTTTGTGCTGACGTAAATCTCACTTTATTATTTTATTAATATATATACCAATTTTTTAATATTTTATTTAATTGAATAATTTATTAATATAACAATATTATGCTTTAATATAAAGTTACTATATACTTAATTTATTTATTTTTAAATATAAATAATTATTGTATTAATATTTTTAATATATTTTATTATTATATTAATATTTAATTATGTGAATATTGTAATAATATTTCATAATAATAATATTATTATAATATTTTATTATTAATATTATAATTATATTTTAGTTTGTTAATTTATATTTTTATAATATTTAATATTATAATAATTTTTAAGTATTTTATAATATTATAATTATATTTTATTATTTTCTTAAGATTTTTTTAATATTTATATTTTATTAGTTTTCTTAAAATTTTATAATTATTTATTTAGTTAATATTTTAATAATATTATTGTTATACATAAAATATTAAAATTATTAATATTTTATCTCAAATTAATACAATTTACTTTTCAACAATAGATTTAATTTAATAGCATTTATAATATTTAAATCACTGCGAAAGTTAATTTTGTAGTCAACTTTTTCACTTATACTTTTACTTTACCAATCATACACCGTAAAACGTAATATACTTTCTCATTTACACTTTCACTTTACCAACCAAACACCGTAAAACACAATATGCTTTCTCATTTATACTTTTACTTTACCAATCAAATACCGTAAAACACAATATATTTTTCCATCTACAGTTCACTTTTCTCTTTCTCATTTTACGACTTACAACTTGCAGCCACTTGCAGCAAAATAAACTAGCCCCTTGCTATCTCCAATAATTTAAATCAGTCTTTTAACCACTGAATTAGGCTCCAATGGCTATCTTCGTTTTTTATTCAGAAAATCTCTAAGGACAAATCCATGTCCAACGCAGCTGATTGTGTTCACGAGAGCACCATCAAAATTAATTTTAATCAATCTACGAGGTGGGAGGTACATAATCACCAAGGATGAATAGTTTGGTGGGATGAGCAATGACCACTCAAAATGTCTCAAAGTACTCGCACGGATGGCACACATCCTTGTCAAAAACCTTCCAATATTTTGTAGTTTGATTTAGAGCCTTGATAGAAACACCATGCAAGGACTCTTTCCTTTTGGACTAAGTTGAAGACACAAGCATGCTTGTATTGTTAAATCATCTCACAAAATTAAATTAAGCATGCATGGGAAATCACATTAAGCATGCATGATAAGTTTTGTAAGCACGCAAAGTAAAACTTTGTATAACGAGTTTAAATGCTTGAAAATGACTTTCATTATAAATATGAAAGTGATGTTAGCTATCCTGAGACTATAAAAGGGGGATGGTAAGGGATGGTAAGGTAAGCAGAAAATTTAGAAAGAAAAGAAAGAAGTTCGGCTGAACTCTTGTAATATTCTTTCTTTTTTCTCTTCTTCTCCTCCCCCTTTTTTGTCCCAAATATAATTAGGTATTGTGAGTTTGGACAAGTGAGATTAGAATTATAGCCTTTTTGTGTTCCTATCTTACGATTAGTGGATTTCTCTTACCGTCTTCTCTCATGGACATACCTCACATTGGCCGAACTACGTTAAATAATAGTGTGTTGTCCTCTTTGTCTCTATTATCTATACTTGCTATTTGAATCTCTATTTGTGCTTGTCATCATTTATATTAAAACCAACTACTATAACAAACTGGTATCAAAGCTATTGTTATTTTCTTGTGGATTTCGAGATGGTTTCGACAAAATACAAGTAAAAAAGTTCGACGGGAGGAATAACTTCAGTTTGTGGAGAGTTAAAATGCAGACTCTCTTGGTGCAGAAGGCTTGTTGAAAGTCTTGTCCGGTAATGACAAGTTGCCAGAATCTATATCTGAGGATGAGAAGGAAGAACTCAAGATGAAAGCGCATATAGCCACACAATTTTGTCTAGCAAATGAAGTTTTGCTTGAGATCACTGATAAAGATATCGCCACCAGTTTGTGGCTCAAATTAGAGAGCTTATATATGACTAAGTCCTTGACCAACAAGCTCTATTTTATGTAGCGTCTCTTCATCCTTCGCATGAAGGAAGGTATACCAATTAAAGACAGATGACCTCAATAAAATTATCATGGACTTCAAAAATATTGATGTTAGAATAGATAATTATGCTTGTTACCTCTTTCTTTCAAAAATTTTGTTAATAGTATGCTCTATGATAGAGATACACTTTCTTTAAAAGATACCAAGTCAACCTTACACTCTAAGGGGCTAAGGCAAAAAATATCGGTCGTAAGAAGTGAGGATAAGCTGAAGGCTTATTCGTCTATAATTGTACAGAGAATGGTCAAGATAAATCTTGAAGAAAACATAGATCTAAATTTAAGTTAAGAAAAAAATATTAATTGTCACTATTATCATAAGTTTAGAGACTATAAAAAAATTATTTTAAGCTCAAAAAAAGAGATAAAGAAGATGTTAAGAGGAAATCTCATGATGAGAAATCTTCAGTTGTTAGTGTTGCAGAAGAAATCTCCACATCACATGAGATTATTTCAGTTACCGTATTTGAAACCCCTTCATGAGATGAGCTGAATTTTTTATTCGGGTAGTTATTATCACATATGTCCCCCCAGAAATTGGTTTGTAACCTACCAGTTGTTGATGGAGGGAAGTTTTAATGAAAAATAACATGACCTGCAAAACAATTGGTAATAGTTCAATCGAGATTAGAATGTATGACGATATTGTTAAAACACTGGATTAAAGAAAAATTTGATTTGTTTGGGCAACATTAACTCCAGAGGCTATAAGTTTTTAGCTGAATGTGAAGTTTTTGGAGTTAGTAAAGGCTCTCTTCTTGTAATAAAAAAAAAGGTGAATAACATTTATATCTTTCAAGGTAGCACGTGACAAGTGTTGTCATTATATCATTGTCAGAAGACCCAGACTTTGCTACCACTCATTGATGGCATATGCAGTTAAGGTATATGAGTGAGAGGGGACTACATGTTAAGTAAGATTTGCTTTTTCGCCAGAAAATAGAAAAGTTTAACTTTGTGAACATTATTTTTTTAGAAAACAACACAAAGTTTCTTTTGATACAGGTGTTCATAGGACTAAAAGCACCTTAAACTATACCCATTCAGATGTTTCAGATCCCTCAAAAGTTCCATCGAAAGGTCGAGCTCGTTATTTTCTAACTCTAATTGATGATTACTTCAGAAAAGTTTGAGTGTATCCTCTCAAGCATAAAAGTGATATGTTTGCTACCTTCAAATAATGGAAGGTTATGATCGAAAAGCAAAAAGAAAAGATAGTGAAGCGTCTTAGGACCAATAAATGATTGGAATTCTTGTAGACTATCTAAAAATCAATGAGGACAAGTTATCAGAGAGCAAAGTCTATACTTTAGACGCGAGGCTAATCAGAGCCACTTGCGTAATGTCAAAAAACGAGGCTTGAAGCTCGTGTCCCAGCTTCACTGTAAAGTTAAGATGCAGAGTTCGTAGCCCGTGTCTTGCAAAGCTCAAAGCCATCATTTTCAACGGCTAAACACTGAGCTCAAAGCCCGTGTCCCTCCGTCACTATAATGCCTAAACGCGAGGCACGAAGCCTACGCCTCAACATCACCGCAGTGTCAAAAGGCGAGGCTCGAAGCCTGCGTCCCAGCATCACTGCAATGCCACAGCATCACTGCAATACCAAACGCGAGGCTTGAAGCCTGTGGCTCAACATCATCGCAGTGTCAAAACGCTAGGCTCGAAGCCCGCGTCCCAGCTTCACTTCAATGCCAAGATGCAAAGCTCGAAGCTCACGTTTCAACTGCAAATGAGCTTCGCGTCTCAGCTTAACTGCCCTGACTTCTTTGTACTGCTTTGTTATAACACTCAATCTTATTGTATAAGAGAGCGTTTTGTATCACTTTTATATTTTTAAATATCAATAAAAGTGACACTTTTCGTGCCTTCTTACATGTCTTGACTTCCTTTTTGTATTGAAAATCAGACAAGTAGAAATGATTACCTTTGATTTGTTAGAAATGTAATATTTTAACTTAGCAAGTCAAGGTTAGAAAATTCTATTTAAAGAATTTAAAATTTTATTGTCAGAGCTGTGATGTTAACTTGACAGGAGTTGAATAGTTTCTGTGGTCTTGCCAATCTATGCATGAGAATGACAAGTGAAATTTTCACCCCACGGAGGATTGTGACTGAGTCTTCATCAGAGGTTTAGTATTAACGTAATTAAGACTTAGTTAGGGATTGATGGAAACATCATTAAAGGTATGATATTAACCTAATAGTGATTTTAAGTGGACCTGTCATTCTATTGACGAGAATAACAAGTAAGACTAGACCCGTTGGGGATTTAAAAAAATTTTTACCGTTAGAGGTGCAATAGTAACTTAACGGGTCGGATTAAATTTTGTCAGAGGCGTGATATTAACTTAACAAGGATGTGAGCTAGAGGTGTGATGTTAACTTAGCTCCACAGGACTTTCAGTTTCGTTTGAAAAAACTGAAAATACCACTGTCATAGGTGTAATGTTAAACTTGACAGTGAAAGTAATGTTAAAGATGTAATTTTGAACTTATCACTAGTCATCTCGACTTCGATATGGAAGTTTGAGGGAAAGTCATTGTCCTAGGTGTATTGTTGAACTTAACAATGAACTAGATGCTAGAGGTGTAATGTTAGACTTAGCATCGCGCATCTCAGTTTCGATATAGAAGCCTGAGAAAAACTCATTGTCATAGGTGTATTGTTGAACTTAACAATGAACTAGTTGATAGATGTGTGATGTTAAACTTAGCACCGCTCATCTCAGCTTCAATATGAAAGTCTGAGGAAAGTGACTGTCGGAGGTTTAATGTTAAACTTGGCAACAACTTAATTATTGTTAGAGATGTAGTATTAAATTTAACAGTAATTTGTCAGAGGTGTGATGTTAACATGACAAGAGTTGATTTTTGATATGAGTAATTTTGAGGACTTATCATTCTATTGACGAGAATTGACAAGTGAAGTTTGGAATGTCAGAAGTGTAGTGTTAACTTGATAAGAGTTGATTTGTGATAACACTCACGACGATCATTTCTGGTGGCTTCAAAGAGTTTAACAGTACACTCACGAAGACCAAGATCTAAACGAGATCAAGCTCAAGGTATCTCAGTAGATTTTCAGTCCAGTCTTGAAAACTTGCTGCCAGAAGAAAGATCCAAAGTATTTCAAAACCCGTACCAGTCAACCGCGGAGTTTTGAAAACTTTGGAGGGGGTTCTGTAGACTGTCTAAAAATCACTGAGGATAAATCATCAGAGAGCATAGTCTATACTTTAGACGCGAGACGAATCAGAGCCACTGCACAACATTAAAATGCGAGGCTTGAAGCCTGAGCCCGGTCAGACATCGGAACTTTGGCTTGATGATGGAAGCTCTCAAAAATCATGTCTAGTTTGAAGGTATCTTCATTAGACTCGGTGGTGTAGGAGTTGGTGGATGTACTGATTCTTTTAAAAATTTCTTCATCAGTACTGCGAGCTGGCTGGGTCATCGGATTATCCTTATTCACCCCAAGGAAACAGATAAGTTTCCCATGACATCTACTTGATCCTCACTCCTCCATCCAGTCACCTGTCCGCAGATGTGAAAGGGCACATCACTTCCCAATAGATCTCGTGCACCAGAGGATCACTCTTCTTCAGCAAATGTAGCTCCTCTATTGACGGGACATATTGCTCGTAAAAGGCGTCTCTAATCATCAGTCCTGAGACTTCATACATCTCATGAAGGGCGAGCCCCATTTCCCCGATTGGAGTAAAGAATGTTCAAGTCTTCGAATTATAATGCTTCAGGATAGCGTAAAAATATTTGGTGCTATGCAGATGATAAGCTTTCGCTTATAAAAATGGGCTTAGGATTAGCCTCATCTCACAAATTGATCTCGGTGACCTTATCCTCTGTGGGTGGTTCGCGTTGTTCGAAGCGAATATCCCAGAGAGTATTTAGGTGTTTGATCCAAGGATCTGTATCCAACTAGATCATCTCTTCATCTCCATCTTCCAGGTGGCTTGTTGAACCATGTTTATCGAAAGGTTTTTGAAGATATTGCCGACACTGACATCTGACTCCCACGATGACGTGCCCGACGAGTGGTCATGATATAATGACTCTTCAGACTCAGAGGTCGACGAGATTGGAGTTGACACATAGTCCAACCCCCTGTGAGTTCGATGATAATAATCAGGGACTTTCCCTTACTTCTGCTTGGCGTAGTGCTTGGACCCACCATGTTTGCAGTAACTTCAAGGTACTCCGGGTAAGAGAAAGTTCTCCTTGTGCGGGAATGACGCCTTTTGGCGGATGGCAGATGATAACCGTCTTAACACCGACTGTTTGCTTGCATGTGAGATGCAGTGGCATTCAAAGAGCATTACTGTGATGAGTCGTTTACAGCAACATGATGGAGTGATTTGATAGGCACTCCTCTTCTTTTCAGGTAATCTCTTAGATCCGTCGGAGGGAGATAGTTTTTGCCCAAGTCTCTTTGAGATTTCATTGGATAGGAGTTGTGCTACTCCGTTTGTGATCCAAAGAGAAGATTTCCCGAAGAGTACTGACGTTTACCCGATCAACGGAAAACAAGATTCATTTTTCACCACCGCGCAAAGAACCCAACCTTAAATAAAAAGAAGATTTGAGCTTGAATATCTTCTCTCTCTTGTGATTGAAATTTTGAGATTGTTGTAATCTTTCATTGATTCAAGAAAATTTTACGATACATATCTTCAATTTTTTCCTAACAAGCAATTCTGTTCTGCGGAGTTTGATCAGTTTTACGAGAATGGAGGTCTTGCGCGGCATAATATAGTTCAATAGACACCATAACAGAATGAAGTTGCAAAAAGAATGAACAGAACATTATTAGAGAGAGCTCGATGCATGCTCTCTAATATCAATTTGTCTAAGTGCTTTTAGGCCGAAATAGATAATACAGCTTGCTACTTGGTGAATTAATTTTTCTTTATAGTAAGTGATTTTAAGACTTCTGAGGAGGTATGGTCTAATACCCTTGCTAATTACTCTCACTTACAAGTATTTGGTTGCCCTCCTTTTTTTCATGTAAATTCTTGGTTATGTTACTAGAGTGAAAGAATATTGTTTGTGGTATCTAGATTCCAAGTCACCTAAATTTGTTATCAGTAGCGATGTTACTTTTGATGAAATTTCATGATTCAACAGAGAAAGAAATCTTTTCTTGATGCTATAAATTCAAGAGAGAAAGCTAACAAGTAGAGCTTGACAGTAGAGCTTCAGAAGGAGTGTCTGAAAGCACTCATGTTGAACCAGTTGATGATGCTCAAGGTTCAACTTCAGGTGATAATACACCTCTAGAGCAATAATATTATATTGCCACTGGGAGAGTAAGAAGGTAGATTGGTCTACCTAAATGATATATCTATGCAGATATGATCGTTTATGCTCTAAGTATGATAGAATCTATTGAGATTTTAGAGTCTTTTGCCTATAAGAAAGTTATTAGTTGTGATGAAGCTGCAGAGTGGACTGTTGCAGTGACTGAAGAGATAGAGTCTCTTCACAAGAATCAGACATCAGAGTTAGTTAACTTTTCCAGAGAATAGAAGATTGTTGGTTGCAAATGGATCTTTAAGAAGAAAGAAAAAATTTTAGGTGTTGTGTTTGCAAAACATAAAGCACGCTTGTAAGCCAATGGCTACAGTTATACATAGAGCATTGACTTCAATAAAGTATTCTTTCTAGTTGTGAAATATCTATTTGCGTGTTGCTAGCCATGATTGCTTGATTTTCTCTATAGCTTGAGCAACTTGATGTGAAAATAGCTTTTCTTCATGACGAGTTTGAAGAGCAGATATTTCTGCATCAGCCAAGGCAAGGAACATCATGCGTGCAGTCCCCAGACAATGATATTTAAGGTTTAATACTTTAATGGTTGAGTATTAAAGTATTATGTAGCTATGGTCTGCACTTGTCCAGTTATTTCACATATAATCAATATCATGAGTCAGTATATGAATAAACCTGAAAATTGCCATTAACAAGGAGCGAAATGGAATATATGATATTTAAAAAGATATGCTAATATTGGTTTGTGTTTTGGGAGGAGAATTGATTCTAATTGCAAAATTATTAGTTATTCGGATTCAGATTTTGTGGGCGATCTAGATAGAAGAAGGTCTCTAATAGGTTATATTTTCACTTTTTCAGGTTGTGGCATTACTTGGAAGGCAACTTTAGAGTTGATAGTTGCTTTGTCTATTATAGAGGCTAACTATATGAGAATGCAGAAGTAGTGAAAGAAGTTATTTGATTAAGAAGTTTGGTTGAAGATTTTGACTGACACCAATGAGTTACTACGGTATTTTGTGACAACCAGAGTGTTATTTATCTAACGAAGTATCAGATGTATTATGGGAGGATTAAACACATTGATGTAAAATATATTTTATTAGAGAAATCAAAGTCATCAAACTCAAGAAAATTTGTATTCTGATAATTCAACAGATATGACGACGAAGTTTATACCTTCGCCTAAGTTCGAGCAGTCTCGAATTACTTAGTGTTCAAAGTGATAGAGGTTGAACCTGTCAGACCAGAGAACAAGCAGTGTTTCAAACTCTCTGTCTCATTCCTTCCGCACGTGAGTTTGATGCTGATCCTCGCTTCAATCGAGATCTGAGGCGTTTCGATTCGCAGAAGAGGTAATTTATGTATTTTTTGAGACTGAAATTGAATTTTACCACCTGAATTAGGGCTTTGGCGTATTCTTCCTTTGCGTTTTAGATCTAGGGTTTTGTTTTGTTTCAAGATCTTGATTCTTGTTGTGGCTGTGATATAAAGTTTGTGATTCTAGGATTTTGAGAGTCTGATCTATGTTGTTTTAAATTCCTGATAATATTTGGATCTGATAATTGAATACTAGATAAACTTAGGACTTTATTCACCTGAATTCATGTTGTGATTTGTTATGCCAATCATTAATTAGGATTTTGAAGCATTCCTTTATAATTTTTGGGGTTGAATCCTTCGTTTAGAAAGTTAATAATTATTTTTTCCTTTTGATATTTGATTTCTTTGCAATATTTGATTTGATTCTAGAAACGATCATAGTTGTCTGATTTTCTTGATAAATTCAACAATGGTTTATTAATTGTTATGATTGCCTGTTCATTTCTCTTCATGCTTATGTTGTTTGTAAATTTGAAACAGAATTACTGAAGTACTTTTTTAACCTCATGCTGATTGAATCATATGATTAGTGTCTATTCCGCTCTCACTATGTTTGGATGTAAGGAATCACAGTGAAGTGAGGAAGTGGGGAAGTATAATTGCTCATTTCCCTATCTATCCAAACACCGGAAAAGGAAAATAAGAAAACCCCCATTTCCCTTTTTCATCTCTCTTTTACACAACTATTTTCTCACTTCCAGAGTGCTACAGTTAATTTTGTGGTCATGTAAATCTCATTTATAATAAGTTATAGCATAAAACAGTTAATTTTTTGGTCAAGTAAATCTCACTTGCATTCTAATTATAATCTATTTTTTATTTTTCTTAATTAATTTGATTTTAATATTATTTTGCGGTCAACTTTGTGGTCAACTTTTCCACTTCCACTTTTCATTACCATCCAAACACCGGAAACGACAAAACATTTTCCAAACCACACTTCCCAACAATCATCCAAACACCAGAAAACTTACTACTCATTTCCCTTTTTCCTAAAGGAAATAAATCTTACTTCCTACTTCTTCACTTCACACCAATTCCTTAAATCCAAACAGACCCTAATTGAAAATCTTACAGTGTTGAAACTTAATTTTTTTGAATAAACTTAATATATTTCTCCCCTTGTACAGCATCAACTGCGGGGATAGCTCAGTTGGGAGAGCGTCAGACTGAAGATCTGAAGGTCGCGTGTTCGATCCACGCTCACCGCAAAATTTTCATTTTGCAATATATCCCCTCTGAGTTTGCATAATTGGCATTTACAACCCTCTTTTACATATGCGATTGCACCCTTCAATTGCTCTATTTTGATAACATATCCTTCGTAGCCCTGATTGAATTTTCATTTATTTTGACAAATATACCCTCTATGCACAGTGGTTTGCATGTTTTGCAATTACAACGCATGTACATCTTCACGTTCATCTTTTAGCGTATTTACCACGCTAAACCCCGATATTGCTTCTTCCCTCTCTGAAGCAGCTAATATCTTTTTTCTTTAATGCATTTCTTATCTCTCTTGACCTACTCCTGGGGTGGCAATGGAGCTCCATTCTCCTGTAACCCGATTGGCTCACGTTTTAGAGTTTGAATCCTTAAAATTGACTCAAGTATCCGAATTTAAAATTGAAGTTGCAGCCTCAGGAAGCGAGAAAATTCGAAAACGTACTCACAACATCTAATTTTATAATTCACAGTAAAATTTAAATCATCCTCACAGTAAGAACACAATCACAAAGCTTTCAAGTCGGTCATCTTCACAACTAGTAGCGGAGGCAGGATTTCAAAGATAGGGATCACAAAATAACAGATCGGATGTACTGTTAGCTACTGATATCCTTTTTAAAGGAACGATAGCATTTTCTGGGCAAGGCCCGGGGTACAAATTAAAGGGGGCGTGTGCCCACTTGCCCCCGATTCTCCGCCACTGTTCACAACAAGTGTAAAATAACTTAGCTTTTATATCCAATCTTTTTTTTTTTTTTTTTTTTTTGGGGTTAATTTAGTTGTAGTAAGGACAATCTCCCCGTAATTATATTGCAAACATCGCATCATTTTAAAGTCTCAATGCATATATTCATTTAGGTCAAACCCCTAGCCCATATTGAGTTCAAATCTTTACGACTTACTAGTATCACTCACGAAATTACTCACAATAGTTTGTAAATCTCTAACTTTAGTTTTTTTTTATTTTTAAACTACAGTCTAGGATATCTTTGGATTTCATTTTTTATATTGAAGTTATAGGTTTTGCGAAGTATAAGTAACAAATTCTTAATTTCAGTTTTCTAACGACAAGTTACTTATTCTGTGTTCTTAGATATAAAATGGAGTTTCTCAAACTCTACTTTTTTTCTCCTTCATGTTTCGGACTTTGGAATAAAGAAAGATCCAAGCTGACTAGATTTTATTTTTAAACTGCAAAAGTATAACTTTTACAAGTATCTAACTATAGTTTAATAAACTATAAAGGATGGTCAAAGGGACATAAAGTGGCTTCTAAAAGACACTCAATCTAGTTGGCTTCTAGCCCTAATTTCATTATATTAGTAAGATTTTAACAACACATTATAATTGTCCTGTCTTTCAAATTAGACTATGATCGAATACAAAAAAAAAAAAAATTTAGGCTCCATGTGCTACTAGAGAGAAATCAATACAAGACAATCTATCTTTTAAGCGCGCTTAAGAAAGAACTGTACTGTTACTTTTTGCTGAAGAATGCTTGGCTACAAAGTTTCTCTCTAAAAAATGCTAGCTAAGATTAATTCTTAAGTCTATCCGTGCTAAATTTGAAACCATCTTTCTTTTGAGACAAGACATATTATATGATCCAGTATCCCCACAAGAATCAAGAATAAATGCTTAGTAGCCAAAGAAGTGGCATTAAATTTGATAAGGTTATCAAGTAGCACGGAGGATATTAGATCTGATCTGATACCCATTAACGATTTAACAAAGACCACCCGTTCTAATATTGTTCCACCCCAATCCACGGTTTTTTTTTTTTTGTGCCCCATTGTTTCTTGTTGAAAAATGTTAACTATGATTAATTCCCCAGTGGATTCAGGGTCCCTCCACTGAGAAAAATGAGCGGACATGTGCACTAATTAATCACTACTGCTCATTTGCAAAAAAAAAATGATAACGATTCAATTTGGAAACGAATGCAATTCACAGGGAGGCCATGGGCGTTAGTTTCATATGAATCAGTTATAGCTATTCATATAATAATAAATGGTTGTGATTAACCAGTGAATTTGTGCGCTGATTTCCACTAGTAGGGAGTGATGGAGGAGACAAAAGAATAAGGCAAGACAAACAGCAGGCCAAAATAACTTGACATGTCGACAACCTTTCTTTTGGACTGTCGACAGACTTTTCCGGAGAGACAGGAGTTTTCAGACTTGTGGGCAGCGCCTTCTTCTGGTCTGTCGACAGGCTTTTCCTGAAAGTAAGGGTCTCTCAGTTTTCCTCTTGGCTGTCGAAATCACCCTTCAGCTATCAACAATCTATTACGTAACAGAGTATCTAAGTTTTCTTAGGATTTCGTTTTGGGTTTCAAATTTGGATCCGTATAAATTTTACACTTTCTTTATTTTGTTTTTTCCCCTTTATTTTGCATTTAAGTTTCATAGATAGAATAGGAGTTTTATAAGCCTATATAAAGGCCCTTGTATTCTTATTTTATAATGAATCTTTTATTTAATTTTTAATCAATACTCTTTGATTTTCCTCATATTTTGCTTGTGGATTCGAGTTGTTCTATTTGGCTCGTGGATTCGGATCCTTGGCTCATGGATTCAAGTAATTATCCACTACTTAAAGGCTTTTTTAGGATTCGTCAATGCTAGTACGATATTTAACCTGTATCGCTTGTATTCTTCGCTTCCCCGTCTGCGTTCCATTGAAAGAGGGGATATCAATCTTCATTCTGTACTCCTGAGGATTTGGGTATCCTCCTTCCCTATTATAATTAGGGTAAGGGATTCTAACCTCCCTATTAGGGTTAGGAAATCCACCTCTCCTATTTGGATTAGGATTAGTGAATCTCTTATATCTTCCGTGAGTTAAGTCGCCATCTCCAATGTCATCATACTAATAAGTGGGGTTGTTGAACTCCTCGTCAGAGAAGTCATCAATTTGGGGATGCCACAGAAGGTAGTTTGGTGGTGTAGGGTATTAATATGGGTGATTTAAGAGTGGTTGATTTGAATATGGTTAATATAAGGGTGGTTGATTTGGGAGTGCTAGTAGCAGGGATGATTGAATTGGGGGTGGTTGATTTAGTGGTGGGGTTGTGGGGGAGGACTATTTAAGAGAGATGGAGGTGATGAATGAGGATTACCTGATGAAGGTGGAGGTGATGGCGGAGGGTTGTTTATTAGACGATCAGTACGTACCATTCGCTAGATTTCAATCATCAAGTTTAAGGGAGATCTTTTTGAGTTTCTTGACCACAATGTTCATGGTTGATTCAAGATTGCTGAGCCTCCCTTCAAAAGTATCCATCATTGTAGACAGGTTTGGTTGCTCGTCATCGTCTTTGGCCATCGTCAGAGTATTCGTCGAAGCTCTGATACCTCTTGACGCAGACGGGGAAGCGAAGAAGACAAACGACACGAACTAGATATCGTACTAACGCTGATGAACCCTGAATAAATCTTCAGGTAGAAGATAATTACTCGAATCCACAAGCAAGCGATCTGAATCCACGCGCCAAAGAGAACAACTTGAATTCACAAGTAAAATGTGAAGAAAACTCAAAGAATATTGATAAAAAAAATTGGATAAAGGATTAATTACAAAATAAAATACAAAAGCCTTTATATAGGCTTACAAAAGTCTTATTCTACTTATGAAAGCAAAATTCAAATTAAAAAAAAAAACAAAGAAAGTTCAAAATAAAAAAAAGTGTCAAAATCTATAAGAATCCAAATTTAGAGCCCAAAATAGAATCCTAAGCAAATACAGATACGCTGTTACGTAATAGAATTGTCGACAGCTGAAAGGTGTTGTCAACAGCCAATGAAAAAACTGACAGACCCTCACTTTCAAAAAAAGTCTATCGACAGACCAGAAGAGGGTGTTGTCGACAGGTCTAAAAACTCCTGTCTTTCAAAAAAAAGCATGTCAAAAAAAACTGTCAACATATCAAGTTATTTTAACTTATTGTTTGTCTTACCTTACTTTTTGATCTCCTACATCAAGGAGACCCCAAATCCTCCACGAGTATCACCCAATCTATTGTACTACAGGAAACATACAATTTCTATTACATATCCGTCATATAACTCCATCAAGATCCTCCATAGTCAACCGCTAGCAAAATCAAACACCATGCAAATCTCTCTACTTCAACAAGGACTTAATCCCGAGGCTCCAGATGAAATCACCATTAATGGTGACAGCCAGTTGATGTTTGGTTTGAGGGGAAGTGCGAAGTGTGAAAGTGAAAAAACTTATTTCCTATTTACATTGTCCATTCATATACCGAAAAAAGAAAATGAAATTTTTTAAAATTTTTTTTCCTCTTTACACTTTTCTTTTACACAATCATTTCTTCACGTCTAAAGTGATACAGTTAATTTTATGGTTATCTAAAATTCATTGATAATAAATTATAACCCAAAATAGTTAATTTTGTAGTTATATAAATCTCAATTACAGTATAATTATAGTCCAAGTTTTATTTTCATAAATAATATTTATTTTAATATTAATTTACGATCAACTTTATGATCAACTTTTTCCTTTCACTTTGACATTACCAACTAAATACTGAAAAAAAATTTATACTTTTTCAATCACACTTCTCAATAACTATCCAAACATCGAAAAAAAAAATATAAATTCTCATTTTTCAAAAAAAAAAAAAAAAAAAAATCCTTCTTCTGCTTCCTCACTTCCACCCACTTAAGCATCCAAACAGGCCCCGAAAGGCAAGTTTATTCCTCAAGCAAATGAATTAGAGGCACACTGATAATCATCAACTTATTTTTTTTCTCCAAGAAAAAAAAAAAAAAAAAATGCATCTTTGTAATGCCAATGATATCTTCACATAATCATTTTCCTCATACCCAATTCATATCTATATAAAAGAAGTTCCAAACAAGTATCTCAAATAAATCCCGAGTCCCGGTTTCACAAGTAACTAAATGATAATCTCACCATCCTTTCAACTATAAAGAGAGAAATTAGTAATAATTAATCATCGGAACGCCTTTCGGAGAGAGACTCGACAAGCCCGAGGAGCGACACTAACATCACCAGAAGCAGCCCTTCTCTTTTGAGGACGGCCCGAATCGTACTCAAGCGAGAGGAGGAGAAGAGGAGGAGGAGGATGGTTGATGAAGAGATGGGTGATGTCTTCAAGAGGGACTCTCCTCCACTTCTTCCACCGCTTGGCCTTCTTGTTCGTGGAGAGGTTGAGGACGTTAGGGGATGAGAACGGGGGGCTGTTCTCTTCGTTGTCTTTGAGTTTGAGCTGAGCCATTCTCGAGAGGGGAGAGAGAGTGAAGAATGAGCTCGATGAAGAGACGGGGAGAAGTTGGGGGCCTGGGTATTTGTAATACGATGAATTGGAGGCAACTGGGGGATGAATATTTTCATTTTTGGATTTCAATGGCGGAGGGGATTGAATCTGAAACCAGAAAGAGAGAGGGTGGTTTGATTTTAGATTTGGGTGAGAGTTGAAATTGGAGGAGGGAGGGAGGCATCAAAATTTCAAATTTGGTGTAAATTGAGTGATTGTTGTTGGAGGCGATTGGGGGAAATTTTCAATCGGTGCCAGAAAAATTTTGGGCTTTTGTATGGGAAATTGCTGCTCTCCCGCCACCAAATGAAGATCCGAGTCGGGTTGGATGTCCGGTTCGTATCTGAGTGGGGCCCATCTTTAAGTTGGGTGGGGCTTGCATCCGGTGCCATTAAGCCTTTGGATTCCTCAACTGTTGATGCAGTGCGGTTTGCACAACTGTGTTTTCTGTCCTAGAAAGTTTCTTCAGAAAATCTATTCTTAAAAAAAAAAAAAAAAAAAAAAAAATCTTCAAAAAATTTAATTTATAATAAATAACTTGCGTTAATTTAGTGAAATTACAGAAAAATTTGACAGCGGTTGCTGCAAGTGTGCCATGAGTCAAATTACATTAACCAGATGTTCGATACTTATTATGAAAGGTGTAGGTTTTAATTGTTTGGTGAAAATTTTAGATGGTAAAGGAAATTTAATGTCCATTTTGTTGGCCTTTTTACTGTATTTTCTTAGAATTTCCGGTATTCTAAACTTTGTATTTTAATTAGGCATTTTTAAAATATAAATATGGAACAAATTATACTGCAATATTTCTATGTAAATAAATTAAAATAAGAAATTAAAAGGAGAAAGAGGTATCTGGTTTGGGAAAGAGCAGTCATAATAGATCAATGCCTTAGAAGACTGAGGCCCGCCCTATCACTCAAACATCAACTAGCGGTAAAACTCACGGACAGTATCAGCACTCGGCTTGAGTGTAAGCCAAGACTCTGCTCAGATTAGAAATCGTTGCCTGTAAAAATAAAAAACTAAAATAAAAATTCAGAAGAAAGAAAGGAGAACAACAGGGAAGAGAAGAATTCTTGCTGCGTTTTTTTGCTTTCGTTTCAGCCTTCAATTTCTTAGAGATTAATTAGTGAATGTTGGATCAGTCTGCCGGAATCAGTCAGCCCACGCACCCGCGCCAGAGCCGAAGCGGGCACACGCATGTGATTAACCCGACCCAAATCCACAACTTATAACAAGTAAGGTAAGGCCTTATTTGGCCCCACTGAAAAGTAGCTTTTCAGCAGGTAAGCAATCTGACTAGTGTTTGGTAACCCAAAAAAGCAACTAAGCTGCTGTCAAAAATCATTTTTCAGTTACTTATTGGTTAAGCAACTCATAGTAGGTTTAAAAAAAAAAAAAAAATGTAGAAGAAACTTATTCAGCGGACAAAACTAACCCTTAAACAAAAGTAATATTACAAGTTTACCAATATATAAACAAAAATTAGGGTTAAAATAAAAATTATAACAACTTAACAACAGTTCAGCAGTTTCAGAGAATTCTTTAGTAAACATAAAAATATAAGACAACATAGTTCAGCTCAACATCTTACGTTCAGCAAAATATAGTTCAGCAGGTGGGGGCCAAACATAGCCTAAGAAAAAAATAGTATATAAATGGTATATAAATCTCTCCTTCTCCTCTTTTATACGATGTGAGGCTAAACATGTAGACTAAAATAAACACAAGTGAGGAAACTCAAGCTTTTCCTTTGGTTATGTTTACTCAAACCCAACACATTGACAATTGTAATTCCAATTGTTGAAACAAACACCATTACAACTTTCAAGTCCCAACCAATTGTAGGTGACACTCAGAAGAAAGGTTCCAGATTTGGTTCTCATAATTGTTGAACATGGAGTTAGGTTGGTTAATTTGTATTATGGCTAGAGCATTTGCTATATTCTTTGTTCTAAAAAAAAAAAAAAATACTTACTGTACGTTTTTTGACGGGTTCTACAGAGTTTACAGCTTGAATTACAAAAGAATAAACAACCCACTCAGCGCCGACCTCATCATCTGGCGTCCAACGTTCCCTCCTCCCCCAAGAGATCAATTATGACGGAACTAATCACTTGAATCAGCCAACTGACTCCAGAATTTGAAAGTCAGTCGAACATTAAAAAAAAAAAAAAACAAAAACAAAGAAAGAAAGGAACAAAAAGTATACGCAGCTATAACAACTTGTTCCATTAAAGAGAGAATAATGAAACAACACATGTGCAGTTAACGATTTCTCAAGTATCAATGGACCAAAAAATGGCATGCATCTTTCTACCAATAAAAAAATGTAGGCAAAAGGGGCCCGGGGGAATAGACAGGTATGGTAATGCCTGTACATGCTTTCTTACAGATAAACAAAACAAGTCAACAAAATAGAGCAACATCTTTCACGAAAAAAAAAAAAAGAAAAAGATAATGAACCACATCTAAGAACTCCCTCGCAGAATCTTAAACTGTCCTCCGCAAAAGAACCGCAAAAGATCCCTGTCTGGTAATATCTGACGGGATGATGTCGTCCGACCTCCTCTGAGAAGCTGCTGAAGCTAAACCTGCCCAATAAGAAATAACGTGAAAAATGTTGGAAACTACAACACCCAATGGCCTCCCTCTCCCCAAATCATTTGTTTTTACGATCTAACCAAATACTCTATAACTCGCTGCAACAACAATATCTCAAACTTTCGGTCGTGGCACCATGTCCACGAACAGAAAAACTCGGTCTTGTATTTGGATCGCATTTTAGTTGTTTTTCCTTTTGAAAGATCACTTTATGTGTGAGTATTTCATACACGTTTGTACTCTTCTACTTTGAAAATGTTCTGTTAAGTTCTTATTAATGAAATGGCGGGAGATTTTTTCCTCACGGTTTTATCTCAAAAAAAAAAAAAAGAAAAAAAAAAAAACAATATCTCTAACTTCTGATTATTCTTTTTTAACTACCCTGTATGATGAAAATGGCCGGCGAAGATGAAAGCCAGGATTGCACCACTTCCCAAATTAATTGCCTTCCAGAAAAGGGACACGTGAAGAAGAGGGGAAGGACACGTGAAGAAGAGGAGGCCCCTCGTCTCAGCTGCACTCCGGCAGTTCTCGCAATGATGGACGGTCACATTTACCGGTAGTCAGTTATCATGTGATAAAAAAATCTCTTTGGCGTAAGCACTGTGTCTGAGTCAGAGAGGGCAGAAACCGTTGCCATTGCACTTCGTAATCAATACAGGGACCCAACAACAAAATCGAACAAATGTACTGGACCCATGAGTCACCTATGCTCAACCTTAGTAGTAAAACTTGGCTCACAATCAACCTAGAGTCTGGTAATTTGTTTGATGGAATTACTACATCAGTTTTTATTAGATCATGCTGACAGAAGATGCCACAAACGCAAACCACACTTGGACAGCAAATTGTAGCACGAACCATCAATTAATATGTGAGAAATTGATTACTCGGTGTGCAAAATTTTACAATATAATGTCCTGAAAGAATAGTTCAAGTTCCCATGTACATGCATACAGACCATACCTTGCCCCCTCGGCAGGGAAAAAACAGGAGGACGTACCTGAAAAGCATGATGCAGATGCAATTTAAACATGTCTGTTTCGAATCTCTCCACTTGAGAACTAGTGAAAATGCTAGAACCGATGTGTAGGAGAAACTGCAACAACATACTTCAGAAGAATGTCTTGGACTGCAGGCTGGCGGCGAACCTCTGAAGGGAACTGATGTTTTTAATGGTTAAAGAAACGAATATTCTATATTCACTTAAAATGAGAAAGATAAAGAAAAGAATATAGTTACGGAAGGATATCTTCTCTTCAAACAGGGAATGGTTTAGCATCAGCAGTGCATTGTTGTTTACTACAGCACGGACAAGCAATTCTCTGGCCTCTTCATGGTTCTTTGACAGTATATCACACATCTGCAGAGACGACCATAAGAAATTTTATGGCTCTTAATAAGTCATAGACACAAGCAATAACTTCTACACGCAGCATTTGACAGCAACAACAACAATAGAGGCTTAATCTTAATTCTTTGGGTTGGCTACGAGTACATTTTTCTCAGTTCAGTTCAAGTCAGAGTCCCCCAAGTTTTCCCATCGTATCTCTCCTTAGATTATCAGCCTTGGCAACTTTCCACCTCAGTCAGTTACTTTTCTTTAATTGGGTCCTCCAGTCATTATAGTAATAATACCTAGAACTATGATTCCATGACTCCTGACCTGCATACCTAAATTTATGATAGAAACAAATTAGAACCAGCGGGTTAACCTACTGGTAATGCCCCTCCCTCCCAAGGGGGAGGTCTCAGTTACAATTCTATTCAATTCTCGCAGTTGTCAAAGGGGGGATTTAACATGGATAATTAGTGATGGGCGCGCATGTATAGGCTAGAGGGTGACATCTGTCCTGTTTCACCAAAAAATAAAAAATAAAAGATGATAGAAACAAACTGATAACAACACACACACACACACAAACACACACACACACACACACACACACTCTTTAGAGAGAGATGGGGTCTCAAGGTCAGACCCCCAGCCTGATTCCCATTACTCCAAAAAACATAGAGCTACAATATATACTCTACAGCTGAGCTAAGAGTTCCATCATCTCCAGTACAATTACAACTGCAACTATCAGCAGAAAAGCAACAAAATAAAGTTTTCCAAACTGATAAAAATATTAAAATAATGAGTCCAGTTAGTTAGAATGGATATCATGCATGAAAATAGAAATCAAACATTTCAAAAACCAAGCATTTCTCAGGATCTTAAGTGCGTGGCGAGTTCAGGTAGAACCAAATGCATATGTTCATGAATCAATGTAATGATGGCAGACTCATGAAATGAAAATTTTAAGTCATCATAAATAGTTTCAACGATATTACCTAAATGGCCAAACCTACCTTTTCATTTATAATTTGATAGCATCTATAAGTTCATAAGAACACCAAGTATGAAATTCAAACAGTGATTACCAAGAACTTGATTTGCAGTTATGCCCGAAATTGACTTACTTTTCTTCAAAAAGTTAATAAATAAATAAATATTTAAATAGTGCAGTATACTCACGTTTTCAAGTTGCTTCATGTAGGCTTCAGCCTTCTCTACATTTTCGTCTTTTTCAATTGGTGCTATAACTTCAATGCCTGTCAAGCCTCCCGACTCAGGACTTTCATTTGAATTCCTAGCTTCAGCACAATCTTCAGTATGGGCTGCTTCCAGATTTTCAGTTACAGAGACCTGCAAAAGGAAAGCAAGCAAATGGCACAAGTTACTGTAACATCATATTCGTCCCCATCAGACTACGCATAACTGTAACTGGTCTAATCCTAAAATTACGCGCATGATTTTCAGCAAATATTTACCAAGGCTCTTTCAGTTCTTGGAGAAACTTCAAATGTTTTCCTGCAAAATATGACAAAACATTCAAATCAATAAAGAATTTAATGGAGATAATATTACTTTATATCTTAAACATTACCTTCCAATCGCTGATTCCATGACATGCTTTAGCGGATTTGAGTTCTTTGGACCACCCGTTAAATCCTGAAGTGTAATTTTTAAGATACATAAACAAGATTCAATACTAACCCTGTTTAAAAGTTATAAAGAAATTTTTTTACATGAATATGTCCATTTGTATGGAAGAATTGGGCTCCCTCCCTCCCTCCTTGTACATGAGTATGTCCATTTGTATGGAACGTGCCTCATCTTAAACACGTTCTATTAAACATGTTATGTGAGATGCAATAATTTACAGAAACCAAAGTGTCCAAGCATATTGTCGATATTCAGTTTCAATAATTACTTACAGCTAGTGCAAACCTACATTAGCGGAGAATATAATATTATATCAAGAAGAAAAGAGATGTATCTTAACTATCATGTGTTTATTTCAATGCATAGAGGGCCTCGTCGAAGTTTCCTTGGACTCCATGGAGTAGCATTTACATCTACCTAGCCCATAAAGGATTTGAAGTCTTAACATTCAATAGCGGGTTAGTTGAGTGGACTAGTGTTTTTGGAGTAGATGTTGTTGCACGCAAGGCAACAACCAACGAGAAATCCACCAATTAGAGATAAATACAGCTGGAGATGTACCCACACGACTAGAACAGAGAAACAATAGAGAAAGCAAACCAACACAATATTTAACGAGGTTCGGCAATTTTGCCTACGTCCTCGGGGTAAGGGGAGAGATTTTATTAATTCAACAATCAATACAAGTGAATACCAGATGGATGCTTCTAGGAATACATGCATGAGGGCTCTAGTCCATATTTATAATCAGAGTCATGAAGATTTAGGAAATCCTGATCGGATTCGACCCCAAAATAGAAAAGGAGTCCGAACCCTAAAAGGAGAACAAAACGCGTCTGTCGGTCGACCGGGATCAACCGAGAGCTGGCCCATGTCAGTCGGTCGACCCTCGGTCGACCATTCCTTTGCCACGATCGACCGGGCCATGTCTGTGCACGTTGTACACACCGGTCGACCGGGCTTTATCCACCGGTCGACCGGGCCTGCTTCGAGCGCCGTTCTTACTCCTTTTGACTTCCGATCTCTGCGTTATCTCCTCTATCTCCTCTCTCCCTGCAATTCTCCACCTACGTGAAGATTTTTCGCCAACGAACATCTGGCGAAACCGAAACACGATCTCGGCGAAATCGACACACGATCTCGGCTTAAGCGCTCCGAATGAAATCGGCACACGATCTTGGTGAAATCGACACACGATCTCGACTTGGCCTGCAGACGAAACATGTTCCTTCAAACGAATCGCTAGCACACGTACAATTGATTTTCACTAATCTCACCAGATCAAAATTGAGTTTACTGTTGCTACCTGCAACTCTTACCAAACTCCAACATCAATTGTAGGCTTTCAACTTCAGCTCAGCTATCCAAACGAAATGCACCATATATGCGTTCTCATCACTTCACCTGAAGAGAAATACCATACGAGCCAACCAATGAATGTGTCTCCTACTCAGCAACTTCATGGAACTCTATTCAAAATGACCTCAAGAAGAACCCATCATGAGCCAACAGTGACTCTCCAACTGACTGGCTCTCTCCAATCCACATATCTTCAAGACGATCCAACCAAAATCTGAGTAGAGCACATGAAACACCATTATCGGCTTCAACAAAATGGATGCACACACCCCTTATGCAAGCTTAATCATCTTATCACCAGAAGACCAATTGTTCATCGAGATCACAATGCTTCACCTCTACGTGAAGTCTAACTCTTCACCACCACGTGAAGTCCAACTCTTTACCTCTACGTGAAGTCACAATCAGCTTCTGAGAACCCAAATAGCTTCATACGGGTTGCATCACCAAATGGCTGCGCCTTTACGGCTGCCTACGTACCTTTGCCCCAAGGATCGAGCCGACCGTAATTCATTGAAACGAGCTCCATCAAGCTCAAGCACTTGTGATTGAATCTTCAGTAGCGAACTGATCTGGCTGAGTCATATGAACCTCCTTACTACCGTCATGGAGAACAACGACCTTCAATTTGAGCTTGTCGCAGTCACAACCTTAAGATTCATGCTTCTTCACCCACTTTCGTGATTTTATCTTGGTTCCAATTGCTGCAAATAATTTGACATTCTCATTAATGTCTTCAACCTGTTCAGCATTAAAACTGGCTACATGATCTTCACCCGATGTCACATCCGGTGAAATCCTTACTGATACCGAACCAACTGGAGATGGTGGAGTAGCATCAACCTCCACCCGTTGTGATACATCCTTGGTCTTTAGTCTCTCCACCTGCTGAGAGATGGTACACTTCAACACTGAAGTCTTATCAAACGTGACATGCTGACTCAACACGATCTTTTTGTTTTCGGGGTCTCATAACCTGCAGCCTTTCATATTTCTTTTGACACCCAAAAATACAAACTTCTTTACTCGTGTATTCAACTTACCATCTTTGGCATTAAAGTTGGCCGGACTTCTAAATTCTCGCAGTAAACTATGATCTTGAGTAGCTTTCCCAGACCAAACTTCTAGTAGAGTTTTACCTCCTACTGCAGTCGATAATAATCTATTTATGAGATGGGTAGCATACACAATCGTCTCAACCTAAAACGATTTGTCTAATTGTGCATTAGACAGCAAACACCGAACCTTCTCCAATAAGAAACAGTTGATCTCCTTAACCAACCCATGTACTTCATCTGTGAAATGAGTACCAATACTAGTGTTCTGGCCAAATCGTAGGAATTGGTTCTTGTATCTTTTAACATTACCGATTTGTAGCTCCTTAATCTTCCTACCAGTCTGCTTCTCCATCATATCCTTCCACTTCACCAACATATCTAGGGCTTCACACCTTTGTCTCATGTGATGTATCCAACAATGCCTAGATAAATTTTCAATAAAAGAGACAAAGTACCTATAACCTCCAAGCAATGCAGTCTTAGCAGGTCTCCAAATACATACGTGAACACAATCAAGAAGACCTTCAGAGTGGTGAGTAGGGGTGCTGAATTTCACCTTCTTCTTGTCTAGAACGCCATATTCACCCAATTTCAAGTTGCAAGTAAAAGCACCTTCCAATGATCCCTTCTTTACTGAAACTTGCAAAGACTCTTCTCCTCCGTGTCCGACCCTCATCAACCATACCTGTGTGCAAATATCATCCGAAGAAATAGAAGTTTCCACCTGGCCTGTAACTGTACTACACTTCAAGTAGTAGAGATTGTTCCAGCGGACGCCCTTCATAACCACCATTGAGCTTTTGGTCATCTTGATAACACCATCTCGTATAGATACCACAAGACCCAACGTTTTCAAAGTACCAACTGAGATAAGACTCCTTTTGAGTTGAGGTACATATCTCACTTCCTTCAATCCATCATACATACTGATACAGACTGTACCCATCCCTTCTACATTACATGGATGATCATCACCCATGACAGTAAAACATCCATCTAACTTTTCAAAGCTAGAAAATCAGTCCCTGTTCGGGCACACATAATAGGTAGCTCCTGTATATAAGATCCACTCAGAATTATCGGAGAAATCAACACTAGGAGTAGTAACAGAGAAAAAATACCGATGAGTCTGAGTCTGATTCATGCGCCTGTGAAGTACTGGCATGAGTACTGACCACCTGTGCGAAATTTACCTCGATCATCTACTCCTTACCTTTGGCCTTCGGACAATCAACCTTCCAGTCAGTGTTTTAAAAAACCCTTTATGTAACCCGTTATAACTAGTTATATAACGTAACGCCGACCAATCGTTAAGTAACAGGTTTAAAAATCGCAATATTTGATAACTATAGTTATTTTGCCCGTAACTTACGTTATGTTATGCTATTAACGTAATGCACCGTAACTTATCTTACAGTGGAACTCGACTTTTTATTAAAAAAACCCATATTCTTCCGGTCTAGGGCAAAAAAAATCCCCTCAAATTCGCTCGCTCGTCATCCTCTCTGCAACCTCCTCGTCATCTCCTTTCGGCGCCGAGAAGAAGAAGACGTACCTCTCTCCGATCGACATCAAAAGATGAAGACCTACCTTTGGTGGTTCTCCCCGGCATCATCTCTAAGCGCTAGTTCTCTGTCTCCAAGCACAAGTAAGCGCTCTTTCTTTCTCCAGTCCCCTCTATCTCTTTCCCCCTGATCTCTCTTTGCTCTCTCCCCGATCGCTCCTCTCTGCTCTTTCTCTGCTTTCTCTCCCAATCTCTCTGCTCTCTCGAAGAAAGATCGAGAGAGAAAGTAGAGAGATCGGGAGGGGGAGAGAGCAAAGAGAGAGACCGGAGGGAGAGAGAGCATAGAGAGTGATAGGGGAGAGAGCAGAGAGAACGAGAGTAAAATATAGGAGAGAGTAAAGGACACTGGGGTATAATTGAATAACATATTATAAATTGAATTATGAATTATAATGAATAGCATGACTAAAAAATTATGAATTATAATTGATTTACGAATTATTGTATATTGAATAATGAATCTTTGTGTACATTGAATAGCATGGCTAAAAGTTATGAATTATAATGAAATATGTGGATCATATTGTTGTTTGTGTAGATGAAATTGTGAATTATAACTTGTGAATATGAAAAATTATTGTGATACTAAAAATTATTGTGAGACTTGCTAAAATATGTTATATATTGTTTTAATATTTTTTAAATTTTTTAAAATTATTTTCCTATTTATAAAAATTCTTAAATATAGTATATATATTTATTTTTATTAAATAAATATTAAATCGCATAACCTACGATATGCTTTACATTATAACGTATGTTAACATAATAGAAGAAAAATATTATCATTACGTTATCGTTATTTTAAACATTGCTTCCAGTGCCCTATCTCCTTGCATAAAGCGCACTGATTCCTCTTCAGATCTCTGAAATCTGATCTGAACTTCGATCTTCATTGATCACTTCTGCCCTTCCGATTGGAACTCCTGCCTCTTACCACTAATGCCTCTGCTGTTGTATTTTCTAAATAAGACAGTTTGTCCTGCCTCCTTACTTTATAATTCACAAGAGCAGCAGACACCTCATTGTAGTTAAGGAATTTTCTTTCATTGATCAATGTAAGAGTAAAGGTCTCATACTCTTCTTAAAGAAGAGAATTCAATAGAATTATCGCCTTATCTTCTTTATCGATCTTCACATCCACATTAACTAGGTCTGTAAGAAACTTTGTGTAGCTATTCATATGTTCGTTTACGGAGATTCCCCTCTTCATCTGGAAACGATAAAGCCTCCTCTTCAACTACAACCGCGATTCGACGCCTTTCCTCCAGGATCTCCCACAGCTGCTTCGCAGATATTTCATGCAACTCATGATACTTGATGTCTTGTGTCAAACAAGACCTGATTAAGCCACACGCTGTCTGGTTCATTTTGTCCCAATCTTCTTCAGTAGTTGAATCGCACTTCCTCTCCAATCGCAGAGTGTCTTCGAGGTTTGATGCCGTCAATGCATCCATCACCTCATATCTCCACGTACCGAAATTGTTCTGGCCGTCGAATTTTACCACATCAATCCTCAACGGATGTGGATTCACGATTTTCACCGTAGATGTACTATCTCCAGCCATCTTCTCAACTGATTCCTCAAAGTAATGCGAAAGCAAACGGAGTTAGATAAAACAAACTAGATAAAGATAAGATCTTTACCTCAACGTGAAACCCTCGAAGAGTTTCCGAAGCGATCTACTCCTCCGAATTGATTCCTCGAGCAATCCAAACGCTGTTTTAAGATCGACACACGATCCCACAAACAGTCCTAATACTGTTTCGAGATCGACACACGATCTCCGCCAAACAACAACTAATACTCTTGGAATCGATATACGATCCCACGACGAACCTGAGATGCTCTGATACCACTTGTTGCGCGCGAGGCAACAGTCAACGAGGAATCCACTAATTAGAGATAGATGCAACCAGAGATGTACCCACACGACTAGTACAGAGAAACAATAGAGAAAGCAAGCCAACATAATATTTAATGAGGTTTGACAATTTGCATACGTCCTCGGGGCAAGAGAGATTTTATTGATTCAACAATTAATACAAGCGAATACCAAAGGGATGCTTCTAGGGATACAATTCATGAGGGCTCTAGCCCATATTTATAGCCAGAGCAGAGAGTCCTAGAGATTTAGGAAACCCTAATTAGATTCGACCCCAAAACAAAAAAAGAGTCTGAACCCTAAAATGAGAACAAAACACGTCTGTCGGTCGACCGACCGGTCGACCGACTTTTGTCCTCGGTCAACCGGCCCGGTCAACCAGGACCAACTGAGAGCTGGCTCGTGTCTCGGTCGACCGCTCGGTCGACCGTTCCTTTGCAATGGTCGACCGGACGGTCAACCGGGCCATGAATGTGCACGTCGTGCAAACCGGTCAACCGGGGCGGTCGACCGAGCTCTGTCTACGATGACCAGGCCCTGTCCAAGCCTGCTTCAAGTGCCGTTCTTGCTCCCTTTGTTCTCCTCTCTCGCTATCTCCTCTATCTCCTCTCTATGTGAATGTAGAATACCAATGAAGTAGAGGGGAAATTTTTATAAGATGACCATATAGCAAGACACTCTTCATGGGTCAGACAGGAAAGAACCATGGCCAAACAAGTATACTTGTATGAGAATTTCGTAACCAGTCTGAAGGAATTTTCTAAAAGATAGGCAAAAAAGATAAGTTAATTCTCAAGAAATTTGAGATAGATTCAACTAACGAGAAGATAACCAAAAAACTGTTTGAGATGGTTCAGAAATGAGCAAAAGAGTCTGAAGAGTATCTAATTTAGAGGAGACACAAATAGGAGCAGTTGTAAAGCTGCTAGGACTAGGGGGACATGAAAATGAACCTCGAATGAGGCAGGTAAAAAAGAACATTATTGTTGCTAATCTAACAGAGGAGAGAGACTTTAACAGAGGTGAATAGACAAAAAAGATTCATGTTTTCGGGGGAAAGCTTGTTGTAATAGTTGTGGCAACATATACATTTCAGAGGATTAAAGATAATAGACATCAAAACATAAAGGACCTCAGTTGTCTTCCGCTTCAAGACTGCAGAGAAAGATGCACTTTTCTCTGTGATAGAATGTGCCATCCTGGATGCTGTTTTCAAAGAGAACTCTGAGTTGCTCTCAGAAAACCTCACTGATTTTGCTTCTTTCGTTATTGCTGAATTCTGCATCTTGCTGTTTAATTTTGTTGTGCTACACAAGAACAGAATTCAGCTGTTAGAAGCCTATAAATTCACAGTGATTTAATACGCCGGGTTGGGGGGGGGGGGGGGGGGGGGGATTGTAGAAGGAAAGATGAACATTGCACCTTGGAATAGTCAATTTACAGTCAAATGTCTTGTCAGCTTTAGTAGAAGAACCATTTATTTCTAGGGGAACAATCTTTGAGCTTCTCATAGATGCCATACTAGAAACAAAGTTTGGAATGATACTCCTTGCCGTATTACTTGCGGCATTCTGTTGTTGCAAGCTGGAAGTTCTAAGTTTGAAACAGCAAAAAAAAAAAAAAAAGTGATGTAAGTATGATCCGCACTACAGAATCCTTTCTATCTGGGACTAAACCTATGCATATGGAAACTCTTTGATAATTTGGCATCTAATAGTAATGACAAAAAGAATACTGCATTTAAAATTCGAAAATCACACTACATATTTCTGATAATACATTGCCATATGTATCCAACTATTTTATTTCATGAGAAAAAAAATGCATATTTACAGTGGGAAAGATAAAACTAAAATTTACTTTGCAATAGCTCTGCCTGAAATATCTAGTCTCATATTACAATGAACATGTCAACTAAAAAAGAATGTATAAGAACCAAAGAAGTTTCAAAGAAACGTTTTTATGACCAATGTTAAAAGTAGATAAAGCATTTTTCAAACATAACATAAAAAAAATTTGACTTTCTAAGTTTTCCTATTTTATGCAGCCCCCTTTTTCGTCTGTCAGGTCATTTTGGGTTTGTTAATAAACCCACATAAAAAATGTATTTTCAAGTCTCTAAATTGTTCCATTCCCCTCTTATTCAGTAATGTAGTGGTTAGATTTTGATCTTCATCAGGATCGTGACACGTGTCCCACCTCGTCAGGAGCATCTCGAATAAGCAACGAACTCGATGACCCGACAGGCCCATTGCGAGCCCGAGAAGAAAGTCCAAACATCTTCCCGAAACCGAGAAAGGTCGATCACCTTCATGAGACCACTTCTCCCTCCAAGGACACTCAGCCGTTTCCGAGACCGCTCTTCTCTCCGAAGACACTCAGTTATTCCCAAGGCTGCCCCTCCTTCCGAGGACACCTCCGCCCCAAGAACTTCTATACTCCCAACCGTCCCGAGGTCCACTCCTTACCAGAAACTTCCGCTCTGAGCAAGATATCTGCAACAACTGCCCTCCTTGATCTCTGCTAACATATAGCTATAACAACAGACTCCTTGATTTTCACCTTAAGTTACGCAACCAGACTTCTCCCATGATCATAACGACATGGGCAATTATAGATTGGGAGGATTTTCAGGCAATCCTAACAATCAAGTGCCACAATCACAGCTGTTACAACAACTTCGCACATAAAGATCATGACAATTACGCCAATCTAGCCAACTTTCTATCCACCTCCAAGCCAACAATACAGTACAAATAGATCCTTTCCTCGAACGAGAAAGGGGATGGGATCTAAGAGATTGTAACCACAATAGAACTCTGCAAAATTCACTGTAGCAGTAATGAATTCTCTCTCCTCGTGATTATTCTTGACTTGGGTTTCAACATAAAAATCTCCTGTATTTGCTCATTTTCTTTGTTGAAATCTTAATCGGCTTTCAATAATCCAAATCTCCTCAATCCCGTGGTGCGAGATTGACCGTTCAATAAATTATGTTAGAAAATCTCACACCACAAATTGGTGCTTTCATTGAGATCTGAGTCCCCACATTAAAGATCTCTCCCCCATAATAGCCTACGACCTTCTCGAAAAACCTCCCCCCAAGAAAGATTGCCTCGAAAAAGCAAACAGTCATGCACAATACCGCCACGACCAGAAGCAAAGCCGCTAGCACTGCTGGGGGCACGATACCCCGACCTGTTGACGATCGACCGCATACACCGAGGATACCGGTTATTCATCGCCACAAGAGCTGGTCGCCAGCATCTGAGTCCCCACATCTAGACTGGTTCTATTCCCCGCCATTGCGCTCTCTCTGCAATTTCACGGAAGTGAGCAAAACATTTCTCACCCAGTATGCCTCTCGCCAAGAAGTCAAGAGAAATAGCCATCATCTCCTCTCCATCAAGATGAGGCAAGGAGACAGTCTCAAGTCGTACATCAACTTCTTCCGGAGTCAGCTAACCAAAATCTCCAATTGTGGTGAAGAAGTCTCAACACTCGCGTTCATCAGCGGGTTGCAAGTCACGCATCCACTGTACAAACACCTTCTGAAGTATAACATCGCCAAGATAAATGAGGTTCTTTTTCGAACTTCGCCTTACATCCAGCTTGAAGAGGCGAGGAAGGCTTCCACCATTCACTCCGCGAAACCAGGTGATGGTGGAGGAAAGTCGAAATCTCCTCACACCACGCTCAAGATCGACGAGGGCAACCTGCTCACAAGAGGCAAGCACTCCCGATCCCTCCAAACACATTCCGAGACTATAGGTCAATAGAACGCTTCACTTCATTGTATAAACGAGGTCTTCAAAACCATTAAAGACTAACCCTGGGTCAGACGCCCGAGACCAGCCCATCACAAACCCTCGCTTCCCATGTCGGAGGAATATTGTTTCTATCACGACTGCAAAGGGCACCAAACCTTCCACTGTTGGGCCCTCCAAAGGTACCAGAAGGACTCATCCAGCAGGGTTTACTCAAAGAGTACATCCTCACTCCCGAAGCGACCTTCGAACAACCAAACACTCAACCTTCTCGATAACAACACTTGATCACCAAAAACAAGGCAATCGATTGACTAAGTTTCCGACTACATGGCGTACTTCCTTCCATTCCTTATTCTATGTACTCCACTTCTGAATAACATGTTATTCTATACTCTAACCATTGCAGTATATCCATCCATGGCAGTACATCCATCCATTGCGGTACATCCATGACAGTCCATCCATCCATCCAATGTGGTCCATCCATCCCACCCCGATGATAGGATTTCCCCACTCGGAGGCGGTCAAGAGTTCTCCGCTGATGGGATTGTTCCCACTCGAAGGACTGTCTGTACACTCCGCTTATGGGATCTCCCCCACTCAGAAGTGTCAATGCAGACATGCCCACAGGTGCTCTCTCGGCTATCCTACAAGAGTCGAAACCCTCCGGTGTGAGATTTTCTCATCTGGAGTCGTCCACTCTGCTGCAGGCATTTCCCCTATCAGAACCCCCGCTTGATGTTCTGCTGATGGGATTTTCCCTACTCGGAGCACAAGCACTGGCCTATGGGCTCCCTTCATCTGAACCTACGAGCAGATGAACCCCCGGTAGTTTCCCTCCGTCGGGGTCCTTCCATCCATATTCTAATGCGGGGGCCACCACCCTGCTCGGGAGCTGCCATCCATATTCCAATGCGGGGGCCACCACCCTGCTCGGGAGCTGCCATCCATATTCCGATGATGGGATTATCCCCACTCGGGAGACAGCTCTGTTGTAAGATTTCTCCCACACAGAGGTCAACTCCACTGCTAGGCTTACTCCCACTCGGAGGTACCAGATCGTTACTCTAATTTATTTGGGATCCCAATTCGGAGTAGACATGTCCAATCTGTCGCTGGGTAGGATACCCACTTCAGATCACTTTTTGGCAGGACCAACAACTGGTACGTCGGGACGGGAGTTCCCCACTTGAAGGCGGCAATACAGACTCTCCTTCCGACATCCATGACACTCTGCTGTAGGATTTCCCCCACTCGGAGTTCGGACTCTATTGCAGGGATTTCTCCCTCTCAGGGTACCGACTCCGCAGCTCCGTTGATGACATTTTTTTCACTCGGAAGCTAATGCGAACCCAACTCCACAGTTGAGAATTTTCCCACTCGGAGGAAAAATTTGTAGGTACCGCAGATGGAATTGTTCCCACTCAAAAACCATGTCACTTTCCTTCCCGACCACTCTCAAGTTCTTTCATGACAAAGTCTGTGAAAGTTGGTCAACCCTCCAAAGAGGCAGCCAGTCCCAGACAAACCAACACTTGAACAACACAAACAAAATTAAACAATTACTCTCGCTTCTATTCATGCACAAATTTTATTTCAAATATTTTCATTACAAATATTTTCAACATTATGTAATTACATCTAACAAGCAGTACAATATCACATTATGTTTCTGTGAGTTTTTGAAAAAATACAGATACATCCTCCAACCACGACGTGTCCAGGTTCATTTATTAATTTTCTAGCTGTCCTCTAGCCATGGTGCGTCTAGATCAAATTTCAAAGAAACACAACAATGAGTCAGGTCCTCACTTGCATCAACCTCCAGACGAGTTCAGAATACAAAAAGTCACTCCAACTGCCCTCCTACGAAATACAGAGGACGCTCCGACTACTCAGAGGAGTCGTCATTCTAGAAGATCGAATTAGTTTGCTCCCCTTCTCTCGGAGACGCCGAGAAAAGGCGTAGGGGGCATCTGTAGTAGTCAGATTTTGATCTTCATCAAGATCGTGACACGTATCCCACCTCATCAGGAGTATCCCAAACAAGCAACAAACTAGACGTACCGGCAGACCAATTGCAGGCCCGAGAAGAAAGTCCGAGCATTTTCTTGAAGCCGAGAAAGGCTCAGCACCTACCCTCCGAGGACATTCAGCTGTTCCTGAGGCCGCTCCTCCTTTCAGGACACCTCCGCCCCGAGAACTTCCATGCTCTCGACCATCCAAAAGTCCACTTCTATTAAGAAACTTTCACTCCGAGCAAAATAGCTGCAATAACTGCCCTGCTTGATCTTCCCCAACAAATAGCTATAACAACAGACTTTCTTGATTTTCGCCTTCAGCTACGCAAACCGACTTCCCCACGATCATACTGTCCTGGGCAGTTATAAACTGGAAGGATTTTCGGCAGGCAATCCTAACTATCAAGTGCACACAATCACAACCGTTACAACAACTCCGCACACGAAATCATGGTAGTTACACCAATCTCGCCAGTGTTCCATCCACCTCTAGGTCAACAATACAATACAAATAGACCCTCTACTCGAACGAGAAAAGGGATGGGATCGAAGAGATTATAACCACAGTAGAGCTCTGTAGAATTCACTGTAACTTCTTGACAATAGTGATTTCTCTCTCTCCTCCCCGTGATTTTTCACGTAAAAATTTCCTGTCTTTGCTCGCTTTTTGTGTTAAAATCTTGATCGGCTTTCGATAATCTAGATCTCCTCAACCCCGTGGTGCGAGATTGACCATTCAATTAATCGTGTCGAGAAATCTCCCACCACAAGTACATCTATAACATTAACTTTTTTAGGATCACACATGAACACTGTGTGACATGAATACCAAAGACATTGCAAACATGGTTCAAAGACTCGGCCGAGTCGGAGACGAGTCGACCGAGTCGTATCCGTCTCGGCCCACTCCGAGACGAGTCCGAGTCACGAGTCGGTCGACTCAACTCAGAGGAGACCGGCTCAGTCGAGAATCGGAGTTGACTCGGTCAACTCGGCATTATGATGATTTTGTGCCTCATCGTAATTTAATGTGGAAATAACTACATTAGCATATATTTATGAATGTAGTTTGTGCAATTTATTATATTGTGCATATATTTTAATATGCTTATACTGACGCGTGTATTTATGCTTTCACTTTATGTTTAGTGTGCTAGGTGATATATTTTGGACATGTGATATATGAATGTGGATGTCTACATTTTTTTAATATTTACCGTGATTTTTTCAGAATTTTTGAGCTTTCTATGTAGCGTTTTGCGTGTATTGCCCGATACCGATCCGAGTCGCCGAGACCGATCCGTCTCAGTGCCCGCCGAGTCGGCGGCCGAGACCGCGACTGTGAACTATGATTGCAAAAGACACCATATATGCACAACAGAAATATACAAAGAAAGAAGTATATGACGTCGAATAGCATTTTATTGCTTTAATGCTTTTTCCAAAATCAATTAGCTGTCTTCTTCAAAAAAATACGCGTTTTGCACACCCAAAATTTCAAACACTTATACTGAAAGGATCAGAAAATGATAAAAAGAACTGGCGTGCTTAAAGCACTTAGAAATAGTCCTTGTAACATGGCCCACCTGACACATGGCAACTTGCTAACTCAACTGACATTTCTGCCAACTTAAATCCTTGCATTCAATAGTGTGTCAAGCTCTCTCTCTCTCTCTATCTATCTGTCTCTCTCTCCCTCCCCCCTGCATTGTCACAGTTCAAAGACTCGGCCGAGTCGGAGACGAGTCAGCCGAGTCGTATCTGTCTCGGCCCGCTCCGAGACGAGTCCGAGTCACGAGTCGGTCGACTCAACTCAGAGCCGACCGACTCGGCCGAGAATCAGAGTTGACTCGGTCGACTCGGCATTATGATGATAATTTTGTGACTCATCGCAATTCAATATGAAAATAACTACATTAGCATGTATTTATGAATGTAGTTTGTTTAATTTACTATATTGTGCATGTATTTTGATATGCTTCTACCGATGACGCTTGTATTTATGCTTTTGCTTTATGTTTAGTGTGCTAGGTGATATATTTGGACATATTATATATGAATGTGGATGTCTACATTTTTTTTAAGATTTGTCGTGATTTTTTCAGAACTTTTTGATCTTTCAATGTGGCATTTTGCGCGTATCGCCCATACCGATCCGAGTTGTCGAGACCGATCCGTCTCAGTGCCCGCCGAGTCGGCGGCCGAGACCGCGACTGTGAACCATGTGCATTATTCCAACATATTTTGACTACTGGAGTGTATTTCAACGTATGTCATATGCATGTCTCATGTACGGCTTTAGACTTGTAAACAGTTAAGAGTCACAGTTGCATGAGAGTTTTAAATTACATATAATAAATAATTAAAATATGGACAGAAATGATCATTAATTGGCTCCCACGAAAATTATGAGTCTAATGAGAAATCATGAGATGCTATTGGAGGGCATTTCCTCTCTCTCGCACATCCATATAGATATGAGGTACTAGAAAACATGCATACATATATGGAGATACATTTGCATACTATAAACACAAAAATCATGAGAAATTCATCAACATTTAATTATTTTCCTAATAAAATTCTGACGTACTCCATTTTTGCTAAGTGTGTTCCTTTGGAGTGTTCTCTGTGTTCCTCACTGCTGTGTGTTCCTTCCCGTTCTCTTCTGCAACACTAATTTGCTTCACTGCAGCTATCTGCATTTCATGAGACACAGAGATCAGGAGGAAGGTTTGGAACCATTTCCAAAATTGATTTATTTTCATTCACAAAAAGTAACAGGATGAAATGCTAATGTACTCACATCATCAAGCTCCATTGTTTTCTCTACTTTTTCAACTTTATCTACCAGCAGTGGAACATCAACATCTGTTAAGCTCCCTAACTTCAAAACATCATTCAAAGCCAAGTCTTCTTTGTAATTATCAGTACAGGCTGCTTCCAGATTTTCAATTACAGGAACCTACCAGAATGCAAAGCAAGATAAGCAAAACGTTAGAATTTCTACAACATCATATGCAACATGAATGAAATTCAGACTGGAGATTTAGCAAAAACATTTACCACTGTTCTTTCAACTTTATGAAAAACTTCAAATGGTCTCCTACATAAATGACACAACACATTCATCATATAATTGAAGTCCCGCAGAGAGATTATTATCCAAATATTTCAGAATCCGGAAAGTGAAATTACCTCCCTGTAACAGATTCCTTTGCATGCTTCAATGGTTTCAATTTTTCTGGATCAGCTGTTGATTCCTGAAACACGGTATATATACACAATGACAAGCTTCAATACCAAGAAGAAGTAAATTGCCTAACTACCATATCATTCTAAACAATGAAGCAAGCATACTATCCTGAACAATGAAGCCTCTCTCTTGTTCACATATTTTTATTGGCTAGGAATTTCACACATATTTAAAGGGTTGGTGTTAGGTAGGTAAGCAACCCATCATAAAATTCTCCTGTCATGGAGTCCTTATGCCCATATGTGTCCCCATCTTGATGGGAAATGGCTAAGATGATGATGATGTAGTGGAAAATAAAAATTAGCAAGTGTCGTGGCACAATCCACATACAAAATACAAGTGTCGAAAAGCATAATACATATGGATAGACTCTTGCGATTACTAAAGGTACTAATAAGAAAGCTATTATGATAGGCATTAAAAACTACAACAAGAAGGAAAGTATACTACATTATAACCCCTCAAAAAAAGTAGTATAGTACATTATAAAATTGTTTAGGATCTAAGATTTGTACACAGACATGAATGTCCTACTCCAACATGGAGAGGTGGTCAGACATGGCAAGTCTCTAGAATCTAGACACGAGGACTTGGCCATACATCCTCTATTGTTTATACAGTGGAGATTTTCCGGCACGGTTGATCGGGCAGTCAATCTCGCACTGCAGGAAATAAAGATAAATGCAAAGATACGTGAATAGAGGAAAAGCGATGACACAAGATTTTACGTGGAAACCCAATTCGGGAAAAACCGAGGAAGAAGAGAATTCATTATTTTCAAGTGATTACACTGAACTCAACAGAGCTAATACTCTGTTTATAATCTCAGATTTTGATCAATTTTTGCTTGAAGTGGCTTGGAATGGATTTCTTTTTAGGCTTCTCTCGGCTTCCTTTCGCCTCTTTTTCAGGTCCAGTCTCAGTGTATAAATACCTGAGAGTCATAATTGGTGGTGCGGATCATGCAGATTTTTGCAACTGTGCAATTAGCACTTTAGATTTCTTCGTAACAACTCGGATTACGCCCTTGATTGATGTGAGAGATTTATACTTCCTTCTCTAACCATCCGTGGAATAGGATCTATTGTAACGTTTAAATCGTGAGGTGATCTGGTGGCGTAACTGATTCCGTGACTTAAGAGAATCATGCTTACTGAGTTGAAGGCCATGATCAATGAGGTTGATTGATGTAATTACCTTTCTCGGATCGAGAGAAATCGACCTCGGGGTGGCAGTGGAGTCCTCCTAAGGAGTAGTGACTTCGAGAACGGCTAAGCGGTGCTCGGGACTGTGCTCGGAATGTAGGAGACCTCAGGGCGGTGGCATCCTCGGAGGGAGGAGTGTCCACGGTAACTCTTGGACGGCACCTCGGAAAGATGCTTTGCTGGTAAGTCTTGTCGTCTGTCTCGGGAGGTTCTTACAAGGTGTGACACGTGTCGCGATCTTGGTGTATGTTAAAATCTGACCACTACAGATGCCCGCTTCGCTTCTTCTTTCCTGAGTTCTAGAGAGGAGTGGAGCAGACGATCTTTCTTCTGGCTTGGGAAGTCAAGGCGTCCTCTGTAGGGATATGGTTAAGATGCCTTTTCTTGTTCTCAGACTTTTTTTAAAGTTGAAGCGGATGATGATGGCTGGCAAATCACGTCATAATGACTAAGATCGTGTGGCGAAGGCAGATCATATCTGGCAGATTAAACATGCCGAAAAATCTGGGATTTGAACTCTCTTAGGAGGTGGTTAGAGATTTGAATAGGAGGTGATTCGGTTCCCTCATCGATAAATAGGGTGGATCCTAGAAGGAGTCTGACCATCTTCTCATGAGCTTTTTGGTCCCAAACTTCTTGCTCTGGTGGATGGCAATGTCGCTCTTCTTCTTTATCTGAAGAAGGAAGGAAATGGAGAGGATGGAGATGGTGAAAACGACTGGCATGATACATCAATTTTCGCGATAATCTTTTCTCGTACATCAGTTTTTACAACAAGGTCCTACTACCAGGGGAGATCATGAGGGCCCAAGCTTTCACTTGATTTGCTCACTCAGATGTTGTTGTGGACAAATCAAGTTCTTAGCTTGGCGCTCTGAGCTCTCCTCTCCTGGTGGTGAATGAAAACAGAAATGGAAGTTGTGCCGGGTGAAGGTGGTGGTGATTCCAATTTCATTGCCACTGTTTCGTTTTTCAGTCTTCATTCTTTGTTGGAACCAGTGTTCCTCGCTCTAGGAGACTTCTCTCTTAAAGCGAGGGATAGAAAGGAAGTACGGGAGGACATCCTGAGATGTCACCAGTGAGATGGCCCTCTTTGAGAGCTCTGATCTCTTTCTCGGGGTGAAGAGATAGTGATGTGGTACCATCACCGTCTTGCATACACTGTAGGAGTTTGTCTGGCTGTCTTGAAGGCGTGCTCTGGTTGGAGATCCTTCCATTTTTGTGAAGAAACCTGTTTTTCATTGATAATTCAAAGGAAAAGAACTTTACAAAAGTTGCAAAAAATTACAAGAATTTTCTATTAAGATTTCTGGGAAAGTGTGCCGGTGGAGTCTGGTCGGCGCGGACCACTTTGTTCCGTTAACGATGCGCGAGTGATCGAGTCTTTAGGTCTTTTGACTAGGAATTTTTTTTCTCGTTTAGCTCCGAAAATCCTTCGAGAGAAGAAGATCTTACGGGTATTAACACCTTGAAAGAGAAACAGAATTCCCTGAAAAAGTTTGGAAGCAAGAGGTGATCTTTTGTGAAATTTTCAGTCCAGCTAGCCAAAAAATCAGCCTTAGTCCAAAAGCTCAGCCCTGAGTCCCTCCTTGTAATGGGCTATTTATAGGCTTTATTGGGGCGTAACTGCTCCCCAAAAAATCAGCAAAAGTTTGTGGTTTAGCTTCACACCTAAAGTTAAAATAGCTTCGCTGCGAAGCTAAACACAGCTTGTGTGAAGCTAGAACATGCGTGCAAGGTTAATCACTAGCTGGCTATAACTCCCTTGATTTTCTCCAACTAATTGAGGGATTCCCTTGATCTCTCCAACTAATTGAGTAAAAAGATCCCGGCAATTAACTGCCCAAAAAGTAATATCAATCACATTAATTTCGTGCTGAGATTTAAATGGTCAAAAATGACCAAAAGAGCTCGCAGCGGAGCTAAGCTTCATGCGAAGCAAAAAAAGCTCTCAGCGGAGCTATAAAGAGCTTCATGCGAAACTAAAAGATGAGCACACAACAGAACCATTCAGGGCTTGCAGCGAAACTAAAAGACAGCTCTTAACAGAACTAGGAAAAACTTAGACGAAGCTAGGAAATGAGTCACAACAGAGCTACTCCTAGCTTGCTGCAAAGCTAGAACTGAGCTTGTAACGAAGCTAGTGTTAGCCTCTTATGCTTTCTTCAGAAGACTGACTTGGTTCATTGTCTACTTCACTAAATCAGTGGGATTCAAGTCACTGGTTTGTCCATCAGGGATGGACATATTTTCAGCCTGTCTGTGACTTGTCCTTTAGAAGTGTCGACAAGTTAGACATCGTTCGGGACCAGTTGCAGAGTTGCCTTGGAGTTTATTTTTCGGAGTGTCAACAAAATCGCCTTCAAAGTTTTCGTGAATCTGTAACGGATTGGTACAGATTCCGAAACACTTTAAACCTGAAATCTGTGACCTAAATTTTAACATTGCTTAGGTTAGAAGAGCTCATTGGGTTAGGTACAAATGTGCACTGAAGTAGGTAACCAGATTGTTTAACCTAGAAACTTCAGGTGGAGTGAGCTGCATGCGAAGCTAATTGATAAGCGCTCAGCGGAGCGAAAATAAAATTTCAGGCGAAACTAAGAAATAAGCTTGCAGCGAAGCTAGGACAAAGCTTCAGCGGAGCTAGTGGTGAGCTCACAGCAGAGCTAAAGTAAAGCTTCATACGAAGCTAAAGATGAGCTCGCAGGGAGCTAAAGTGAAGCTTCAGGCGAAGCTACTGATGAGCTCACAACGGAGCTAAAATAAGGCTTCATGTGAAGCTAAAGATGACTCTGAGCGAAGTCCAATAGCTTCGCTGTTTAAGATTTCTTAACCTCCAAACCGCGTTTCAAATTTAATATGAAGTGACAGCTTTGCCGTCCTTTTGAGAAAGCGAAGCTAGAGACACACGTGTCTATAAAAAGCCAACTTTGGCGGAGTTGAAGAAATTAACTTCTCTTCAAATTTTCAAGAAATTTCAGAGTTTTCTAAACTCTCTTCTTCTTCCTTTAGATCTTTTAAGATCTCCTTGTAAGGTTCCATGGCACCCAAGCAGCGCCGAGGGAAAGGCGTCGCCACCTCTGCGACAGCAGCGCCCTCCTCCGGTCATCAAACGACCCATCGCGGGCAGAGGTTTTTCTCTTTTTTTCAGAGATTTTTTAACCTCTTTCGAAGCCAATTTTGGTTGTTCTATGGTGAACCCATCATGATTCACCAGAATCTGATGATCTTACGAAGTCAAACTCCTTCAAATTCGATTCTATTGAATTTAAGGGGATTTATTCCCCTTTAATTTCGTTGATCGAAATTAGAAACCAAAAGGTTTCTTCTTCAAGCTTCCAGACGAAGCTAGCCCTTAAGGCTTTTTGTATTCTGCTTCTTGGCAGAATGCGAAGCTAAATAAAGGACCTTGAGTCCTTTGAACTCTTCTTAGGCATAAGTGTCTTTTAAGCTTCCAAAGAAGCTAATCCTTAAGGCTTTTTGCATTCTCTTTCTTGGAGAATGCGAAGCTAAGCTTAGCGAAGCTAAATGGAGGACTTTGAGTCCTTTGAATTCTTTTAGGCACAAGTGCTTTTTAGGCTTCCAAGCGAACCTAGCTCTTAGGCTTTTTTGCACTCTGCCTCTGCGCAGTGCAAAGCTTTGCCTCTGGAGCGAAGCTGAGTCTGGACTAGCTTTGCTCGGAGAGCGAAGCTATGACTTGAGTTTTCTTGCACTCTCTTTTTTTTCTCCTTTTGCTAGAAGCTAACATCTTCTTTGTTTTGTAGTGCATTATGCTCCCGGCCCGTCTAACAGCTTATTCGGGTTCGTCAGGGCGATGAATGGGAATATCCATTTCCAAATCTAAGGGCAGTCATCACTGTTCAGTGAAGAGAGCGCCCTTGAACGTAACACACTCATCTCCAGCGGGGATGAGCGAACACTTCGCATAATCATACGACAGTTGTGTTCGAGGGAGAGAACCGTATAATCTTCAGGAAGCCTGATTTTCTTTTTGAAGATGCAGCACCAGATGCGGATCATCAGCTTGTCGGGGAGGGCCAATGGATTTACACTCTTGACGAGGACTGCTACTATCTTCCGGAAAGCCGATGTCATTACCCTCTCACTTTCTTTCAATCCGTAACCACAAAGCGGAAGATGACCTGGTCAGTTAGTAACGTAGTCGGTGCACGGAAACAATGCATGTGGGGATCCTGACCTACAATGGATTCAGCAGGTGTGGACCTCCGCGAAGCATCATTGGTTTGCATCCGGGCAATGTTAGTCACGATGTGCCCGTGGGAGAGAATCCTGCCCAGGTCCCGAAATTCTTGAATCAGTTTGTGAAGGCAGAAGGCCACTATCCGGCTACAGACTTCCGGACGCCAGGGTGGGTGAGCGCCTTCAAACAACAGTGGTGGGGCAGTCTTACACTGTACGTGCTGGAAGCATTAAAAAATGATCTGAAGTGGCTGGGACTTTATAAGGCCGTGAGAGCCACATGTTTTGGGATAAGCATAAACATGCTCACTTTTTACGCCATCTTCGAAATGTATTGTCCGGTGTTAGGGACATTCTTCACACAAGTTGGCGAGCTTGAGATGGCGTTGCACAAGATGTGAGAAATATCTAACCTCCCGTGGGTTCTCTACCCTATGAAAAATACTTCACGTGCGCTGAAGAGTCAGAACAACTAGAGAAGAAGGAACCGGCCATTTACGAGATATATCGAGAGCTCATGTACCACTTATATATATGTCTCGACCTCCGTCCTAGCCGTGGGACCACGAATGGTTTGAAAACTTGGGTTGATTATTTGTTCCCTGTTGTGGGCGGACCTCTTGAAGATCTTCAAGTTCCAGTGGATGATAGACGGATTCCAGGGCCATAAAGGCAAGTGGGAATGGAGACATTGTTTTTGATGAAGAAGACGGTGAACACGAAAAAGGAGATACTTTTTTTTTGCTTCGATCGTCAAGCCAGGAGATCTCTATCCGAAGAACTTTATTGGCTGGTTATTTGTCAGCCTGATTGAAAAGATGTGTAATCCCTTCTCCACCTCATAATGGCATCACGTCTTTGGTGATCTTTTCAGCCGTTCAACTAGTATATGGACGATTGCTCGAGCTACTTCCCGCTATGGTTTGTGTATTCAAAGTGGGCTCCAGTCATTGATGGAGCAATTCTGTGCAAGGACGACTAGCAAAAAGGCAGGGAGAGAGCTGGTTTGCCCATGTGACAGGCCTTCTCCCAGAGTAAAATTATCATATGCTTATCTGATGGCATAGTTTGCACTCCATTGTCCGGTCCTTATTCAGCCGAGAGAAGAGCCTCCAGAGGGTGAACGCCGTGCCCCCCTCTCCCGCTTCGAGAATTGTCACTAGGAAGGTCAATACTTGGCGGGAGTTCAGAGAATGGTTGGTCATCTAGACTCGTACAGCCTCTTCCAATGTTCCCCCCATATTCCAGGCACAGAGTATGGTTGAGAAATTTCAGGACAACGGGGATAGCCAATCTTCCCTTGGGTTGGGCACCTTCAAGTGGTTAGTCAGTATTAGGCCTTCCCATCTGGTGTACCGATGCGGTGATGACTGTTATCTGGAGCCCTTTATCTGCCCAGCCGCTTCGCCAGACAGTTTGTTTTGACCAAATGTGTAACACTTGTCTTAATAAGCACCTTTTCCTAACATTTTAATACTTTAGGGAGGTGATGGGGAGTAAGTAGTATTCATGCTAGATACTATACATGATATTATGTCTATTAGTATGTATACACATAGTATATATGTATAAGAATGAATACAACCTCATGCTTGTTGACTTTGCCACCATACCCCCTCACCATGCTTGGGGGTACTAGTACCTCATGGAGGGGGGAGGCATGGAGCCTTGTTATAGGGTAAGGTATAGGAGTAGAGTGATGGGGTTAGGGAGGGACACTTATCATGTTTTTATGGAAGAGATTGGGCTATAAATAGGAGGGGGATGAAGAGAACAATCTCATTTGGCAATACCCTCTCCCTCTCTTCATCCAAACTCCCAAAACTCTCTCTCCCCCTTCCCTTTTGCTCCAGCAAAACAGCAGCAGCCATAGCAGCAGCAGCATAAATACAGCAGCAGCAGTAGTAACAAAACAGCGACACCAACAGCCCTCTATTTTCCCATTTCTTCTTCACAAAAACACTCTTTCTCCCTCTCATTTCCCCACAAACTCCCCTTACTTCCATATACAAGAAAAAGGCTCCATTTTTTTGTTTTAACTCCTCCAAAAGCCTAATAGAGCGAGCTAAAGTGGTGATCTAACCTCACCATAAAAAGGAATTTTTTTTAGACAAGGGTGGGCTTAGAACGACAAGCTAAGGGGAGTGACATTGGTTGAACGGTAAACAAAACTTTAAGAACTCTATCCCTCTTGTGCTCTTTTAGCTATGAACTAATTATGGCATTGTTATGACCTTGTAGACTCCGTCGTAGCGGGAGATCAAGCTTGATAAAGAGTTAACCGCTTCAAAGGGTGAGTAGACATCCGGACCCTAGTAACATGGTAGGTAGAGTAAAACTTAGAAATAAAAGGAAAAATTCTAAGTGATAAATGAACATGAAATTGAAGGATAAATTCATGAGTATAAATTATAGATTTTTATGTATACATAATCTTATGGCAATCATGTAGAAGTTAAGCTTATGTGCGTTTAACATGGTAGTCCACTACATGCTTCTAGAGAAAGAGTCCTATAGATAAATATGATACTTGATACCATGCATATATTTATGCCTACGCATATTTTATGATGTCGATATATGTTGGTTATCTTGTAAAGACTCGCATATTGATAATTTCACTAGTAGTTACCCATACATGTTAGTGAATTCCATGATATTGGCATGTTTTAAGGTAAAGGCTATGAAGCTTGTATGTTGTCATTACTTTATGTGTCTTTGCATGTTGCTATTACATGAAAAACGTGATTATTGTATTTAGGAGGAAAGGACTGGGTTGAACCGGAGGTGATCGAAGGGGAGATTATACGGTAATGTATAGCAGGAAGGGACCGGGTTGAACCGGTGGCGATAGAAGGGGGAAATTATTGCGTTGAATGACGTATAGGAGGAAGGGACCGGGTTGAACCGGAGGAGACCGAAGGGGGAGCCCAGTGTTATGTTCAATAAGTATGTTGATGTGGCTAAGATAGAAATTCCATGTTAAAATCATATATAAATTCTTAAAAATTGAATCTGAAATAATCACTTACACAGACAAGTTTCAGTAGGTTAGTCGACTAACCCTTGGGGGTAAGTCGACTATAGATGAGATAAATGGGTAGATAAGCCGCTGGAAAACAATATTAGTCGACTATATATAGACTGTAGTCGACTATCCTCAGTTACAGAGAGCAAACAGAGAGTAAACAACTTCTTTTAAACATAATGTAGTCGACTACAGTTGACTATAAGTCGATTAGTATCTAGTATAGTCGACTACACCAGAAAGGGTAGTCGACTAGAATTGGTTATAAGTGACAAACATAAAGCAATATACCTTTTGACCTATACCTAGTCGACTATAGAGGATGTGCAAGTCGACTAGTACATAGAGTAGTCAACTATACAGGTTAGGGTAGTCGACTACATAAGTCACTAGCAGCCAACAGAGAAGCAAAATACTTTTTGGATCAAACTCAGTCGACTATAGCTTCAATATTAGTCGACTAATAAGTAGTATTAGTCGACTATAGGATGACCTAGTCGACTAATAGGCCCCGTTACTGTGTTTTGGTCAGGAGTTCAGCTAATACCTAAAATTTACACAAATGGTATAAAGACACAATTGCCAACCTGATGATTTAGTCCATATAGACCTACTTAACAGGCATGCATAAATATTGTTTTACTCACTGAGCTGTCAAACTCACTCTATTTTTATTACCATCTTCAGGTTTGGACAAAGGCAAAGGACCCGCTTAAAGGCAATATATGCGGGATAGGCGCCAACGAAGACATTTCACCCTTTTTGATTTCTCCTTTTGATATGTATATGGCTGTAGAAAACTATGCATAACTTTTATTTGAATGTTTGCTATTGACTTGTAAACATTGTAGAGCTTGGTGCAAGACTCTAACCTTGTATTACATTTTATAGTAGTAATATATTAGACTGCGTTTTCTAACGAGTTGTCGGACCAAATATGTTGGAAACATTAATTCATGTTTAGATCATACATGCTATCTTAGTGGAGTTTGATGTATAGTATAGAGCATTCTGATGTTAGTAATGGAAGTATTGTATCTTGATGGGTCCCACGCTTGGATTATCTGAGATGATTGTAATCAAACGGAAATTTTTAACTGGGACCGTTACAGTTGGTATCAGAGCTAAGTTTGTAGGAAGAAGGAGAAGGTTAAGTCGGAGGTAGGAGACAATGGAATTGTTAGGCTTATACGTACGGACATGTGATTATAGTTAGATAGTGAGTTTTATGTGACGGATTAACCATGAGTCAAGAGGTAATTTCCTCGCATCAGAATCAGGGTGCCCGCACATCCTGATTCGGGTGAGTTGACTGAGGGTGCGAGCTCTCAGTAACAACTTCTAATGGTATGGGACACTGGGACGAGGGAATTCCTTGAATTATCTATTGAACCTAAGTTATTCTAAAAACATGAGACTTACGGGTAGACTAAGGATAAGTATAAGTGCAAGTGTATATATATATATATATATATATATATATGCTGCTTCTTTCTGATTATAGCCGTATGTTGAGATTATTTCATGGGATTGAGATTGATACGACTCTTTGTTTACATGTAGATGGGGGACTCTGACATATATTGGCCAGTCTCTAGCTCGGATAGCTCGAGTGTGAGTTGGACGGCGGATTCTATGGATTGGGGATATGAGTCTGACGAGACTGATCCAGAGGACATATTTACAGCCTCAGACCATATAGACTATGAGGAGGTTGAGTCTCAGGCGTCTAATGAGCCTGAACCAACCATTGTTGATACAAAGAACTTGGTTGGGGATTCGCTTGAGGTAGCAGAGATGGAGCACTCTAGTACAATAAAAGAGGAGGCCCGAAGAGGATTCACTTATGTAGGTCTCTTTTAGGATGAAACGTGGGAAGACGACATGGACCTCTATGATGATCTGGATGACTGGTGCTGCGCAGGAGACGAATTACCGGAGGAAGACCCCGAGGAAGACATGGATGATAGCGAAGATAGTAGCAGCACTAGCAGAGATCCAAGTTGGGAGACTCTACCTATGAAGGATGAACCTTTGAGCAAACACTTTTGATATATATATATATATATATGTATAAGTCTAGTGTGCTAGATGATAGATATCCTAAAAATTTGTTGTATATGCCCTGACACATCTTATATGTATGCACATGGGTTAGTTAGGATATCCAAAGAGTAGACATATCAGTATAATATCTTTGTATCCATGTTGGGATGTACCTATATATATAGCAAGTTGCTTGTTTGCAAAAGTGATGATGAATATGGTATTAAAATGATTGCATGAGACTAAAATTTTATCCAAATTGTTTCCAATTGTGAAGTATGTTGACTAGACGCCCTTATTTTATAGGAAGGACGCATGGATCTAAATCAGCTACCACCAAATGAGTCCCTGTCGCTCGGCGTGTCACACTATAGTGTGATGGGGAGCGCACACCCCCATGGACAACAATAAAGATTCTGAAGTCTAGATAGGAGAAAATAATGGAACTCCAGGGGTGATGCCAGAGTGGCTCACACAGTTAATGACCAGAGCAAATAATAACAACTCCCACCAAGCATTGGAGCACTTTCAGAAAATGAAACCGCCTGTATTTGAAGGGGAGGTGGACCCCTTACAAGCTGAAGCATGGCTTCTCCAGATAGAGAAGATCCTAGATGTAATAAACTGCACCGACGAGCAAAGGGTATCTTTCTCTTCCTTTATGTTTCAAAAGGAAGCAGAACATTGATGGAGGGCGGTGAAGCATAGTGTGAAAAATACAAGAGAATCAATCACTTGAGAATTTTAGTGAACAAATTCACTGAAAAATACATCCCTGAGACGGCCAGAGACAAGATGGCGTCAAAATTCTTGGAATTACGTCAAGGCCTGATGAGTGTGTCTCAACATGATCAGAGGTTCACTCAATCATCCAGGTATGCCGATGCTTTGGTAAAGAGTGAAGCAGAAAGGACGAAGAGGTCATGAAGGGCCTGAGATCAGAGATTCGAGGCAGATTGATTCCTTTGCAACTGAAGAATTATCTCCAAACTCTGAAAAGAGCTTTGGAGGTAGAAATGGATATGCAAGAGGGTCAGGAAGACCGGGTGAAGGAAATTCCAAACTCTAAGCGCCCCCGATATCAAGGACCATCAATGATGATGGCCTCAGGATCCACCAGTGGCAAGGGGTTTGGATTTAATACCACTCTTCAAAGGGGAGGAGGGGCCAGAGGCAGAGGAACATGGTTGAGGAACAGAGACACTTCCTCGAAAATACAAGCTACCTCTGTGTCCCACCCCAGAATCTCGGAGGCCCCGTGATGTCAGAGGTGCAGAGTAAACCATTTGGGAACTGCCTCCAAGATAAAGCTTGCTTTAATTGTGGAGGGGTGGGACATTTAAAGAAAAATTGCCTGACAAGGCGCGGAAGCCAAGGGCAGAGTAGAGAAAGTGGGAGGCCAGCCGTGAGGATGAATCCTCCCAGGGGACAAGCCAGTAATTTTATGCAGCCCAGTAATACTCCACGACCTGGTGCAACTCAGTCATCCGTCCAACTGCCACGGGTTCAAGGGAGAACTTTTGCACTAACTCATCGAGAAGCAATGACCTCAAATGCAGTGGTGGAAGATATGATCTTCATATCAGGATATATTGCCTATGCATTGTTTGATCCTGGAGCTACTCATTCATTCATATCTAGTGCTTTTGCTTATAAATTAAATCAAGTATCGAAACCCCTAAGATTTCAGTTGGTTGTATCACACCCATGGGGTAAATTTGATGGCTAGCACTAGATATGTGAATTGTGAAGTGATGATTGGAGAAATGAAAACATCTATTGATTTGATTAAGTTAGGCGAGATGGAGTTCGATGCAATACTAGGAATGGACTGGTTGACCGCTTGTGGTGCCCATGTAGATTGTAATAGGAAGAGGATCATCTTTAAAATGGAAGGAGCTCCGGAGTTTATTTTTGAAGGAGTAAAAATTAGTCATGATATACCCCACATATCAGCCATCAAAGCCACCAAGTTAATGAGACAAGGATGTCAAAGATTTCTGGCTTCAGTTTTGGATACCACTAGAACTGATATCAAAATTGAGACTATTTCAGTTATGAATGAGTTCTCTGATGTATTCCCGGAAGATTTACCAGGCTTGCCCCCAGATCGGGAGGTAGAATTTATAATAGATGTAATGCCCGGTACTGCCCCAATTTCAAAGGCACCATATCGTATGGCCCCTGAGAAATGAAAGAACTTAAAACTCAATTGCAGGATTTATTAGACAAAGGTTTCATCTGGCCAAGTGTATCTCCCTGGAGAGCACCAGTACTGTTTGTTAAGAAGAAGGATGGGAGTATGAGATTATGTGTTGACTACCGGGGCCACTATCAAAAATAGGTACCTTCTTCCTCGGATTAATGACTTATTTGATCAATTACAAGGGTCTTGTGTATTTTCTAAGATAGACCTTAGATTGGGGTATCATCAGTTAAAGGTCAAACCTGAAGATGTGTCCAAATTGGCTTTCAGGACAAGATATGGACACTTTGAATTCCTAGTCATGCCTTTTGGACTCACTAATGCCCGGCAGCATTTATGGACTTAATGAATCGAGTGTTCCAACCATATCTAGACCAGTTTGTGGTGGTATTCATCGATGATATTTTGGTCTATTCAAAGAATAGGAAAGATCATGAGAAACATCTTAAAATTGTCCTTCAAATCTTGAGAGAGAAGCAACTCTATACAAAATTGAAGAAATGTGAATTTTGGCTGGAGCAAATAGGGTTTCTTGGCCATATTATATCCAAAGAGGGAATATCAGTGGACCCAAAAAATTGAAGCAATCCAAGACTGGCCTAGACCCACAAATGTTACTGAAGTTCGAAGTTTCTTGGGATTAGCTGGATACTACAGAAGATTTGTAGAAGGTTCTCTCTAATTGTGCCACCATTGACCCAACTAAGTAGAAAGAATAAGAAGTTTGTATGGGGGGAAGAACAAGATAGGAGCTTCCTGGAGGTTAAAACCAAGCTAACATCTGCTCCTGTTCTAATTGTACCTTTGGGGACTGAAGGATTTACCATCTATAGTGATGCATCAAAATTGGGATGGGATGTGTGTTAATGCAACATGGGAAAGTTATTGCCTATGCATCCCGACAGTTGAAGATTCATGAAAGAAATTATCCCACTCATGATTTAGAATTAGCCGCTGTGATTTTTACTTTAAAGATCTGGCGACATTACTTGTATGGAGTGTCTTGTGAAGTTTTTACTGATCATAAGCGTTTGAAATACATCTTCACACAAAAAGAACTGAATATGAGGCAGAGGAGATGGCTTAGAACTAATGAAGGACTATGATATTACTATCCAATACCACCCTAGAAAGGCCAATGTGGTGGCTGATGGCTTGAGCCAGAAATCAGGAGGAACCATGGCCACTCTGATAACTCGCCAAGTAAGAATGTTAAGGGATCTAGAAGAAATGCAAATAGAGGTGCGAGTCATTGATCCTTCTAATACTAAGTATCAATTGAATCAAGTATTCAATTTGATCTATACGACAAAATCAAAGAGGCCCAACAAAGAGATACTCAAATAAGGAAGGTTATGAAGAAAGTACAGAAAGGAGAACTCAAGGAGTTTCAAATAGAAGATGATATACTGCGATTCAGACGCAGATTATGTGTGCCGGATGTAGCAGAGATCAAAAAAGAAATAATGAAGGAGGCTCATTGTACCCCGTATACGGCTCATCCGGGGAGCACAAAAATGTATCAAGATCTGCGTCATAACTTCTGGTGGGATGGAATGAAAATAGATATTTCTAATTTTGTCCACAAGTGTTTAGTCTGCCAACAAGTGAAAGCAGAACATAAGAAGCCCCCAGAATTATTAGTGCCCTTACTTATTCCTGAATGGAAATGATGTCAAATTGCTATGGACTTTGTTACTGGACTTCCTCGGACATCCCAAGGACTAAATACAGTCTGGATAGTGGTAGATAGACTTACTAAATCTGCCCACTTTCTACCTATCCGGATCAATTATTCAATGGAAAGACTGGCTCAAGTATATATCCGAGAAATAGTTAAACTGCATGGCGTACCTGAGTCCATTGTATCAGATCGGGATCCTAAATTTCAATCTATATTTTGGAAGAGCTTGTCCAAAGCTATGGGCACTAAATTGCAACTTAGTACAGCAGCACACCCCCAAACAGATGGACAATCAAAAAGGACCATTCAAATATTGGAAGATATGTTAAGAACGTGTGTATTAGATTTTGGGAGAAATTGGGACAACTATTTACCCTTAGTGGAGTTTGCTTATAATAATAGTTATCAGTCCACTATTGGTATGCCTCCATTTGAAGCATTGTATGGTAGAAAATGTAGACGCCAATCTGTTGGGAGGAAGTCGGGGATAGAAGGATATTCGGCCCTGATGTGATTCAAGAAGCTACTGAGAAGTTCAAGTTGATCAAGGAAAGGATGAAAGCAGACCAGAGCAGGCAGAAAGCTTATGCAGACAATCGCCGCAGACCACTGGAATTTGAGGTGGGGGTAAGGTTTTTCTGAAGGTATCTCCAATGAAGGGGAGCACCGGCAGTAAGAACAAATTAGCTCCTAGATATGTGGGTCCATTTGAAATATTGGATAGAATTGGACTGGTTGCTTATCGTTTGGCCTTACCTCCTGCTTTGGAGAGGATGCACAATGTATTTCATGTCTCTCAGCTGAGGAAGTATGTACCTGATCCCGATCACATAATCTCCTATGGACCTCTACAAATACAAGAAGACATGTCTTACACGGAAGAGCCAGTACAAATTCTTGATCGCAAGGAGAAGCAATTGAGAAGCAAAAATATTTCCTTAGTCAAGATCTTATGGAGGAATCAAAACATGGAAGAAGCTACTTGGGAACTGGAAGAGGAGATACGGAAGGACTATCCACATTTGTTCCAAGGTACGCTAAGTTTTGAGGATGAAACTTCTATAAGGAAGGTAGAATGTAACACTTGTCTTAATAAGCACCTTTTTCCTAACATTTTAATACTTTAGGGAGGTGATGGGGAGTAAGTATTCATGCTAGATACTATACATGATACTATGTCTATTAATATGTATACACATATGTATGTATAAGAATGAATACAACCTCATGCTTGTTGACTTTGCTACCATACCCCCTCACCATGCTTGAGGGTACTAGTACCTCATGGAGGGGGAGGCATGGAGCCTTGTTATATGGTAAGGTATAGGAGTAGAGTGATGGGGTTAGGGAGGGACACTTGTCATGTTTTTATGGAAGAGATTGGGCTATAAATAGGAGGGGGATGAAGAGAACAATCTCATTTGGCAATACGCTCTCCCTCTCTTCATCCAAACTCCCCAAACTCTCTCTCCCTTCCCTTTTGCTGCAGCAAAACAGCAGCAGCCACAGCAGCAGCAGCAGTAACAAACACAGCAGCACCAACAGCCCTCTATTTCCCCATTTCTTCTTCACAAAAACACTCTTTCTTCCTCTCATTTCCCCACAAACTCCCCTTACTTTCATATACAAGAAAAAGGCTCCATTTTCATGTTTTAACTCCTTCAAAAGCCCAATAGAGCGAGCTAAAGTGGTGATCTAATCTCACCATAAAAGGGATTTTTTTAGACAAGGGTGTGCTAGAACGACAAGCTAGGGGAGTGACATTGGTTGAACGGTAAGCAAAACTTTAAGAACTCTATCCCTCTTGTGCTCTTTTAGCTATAAACTAATTATGGCATTGTTATGACCTTGTAGACTCCGTCGTAGCGGGAGATCAAGCTTGATAAAGAGTTCACCGCTTCAAAGGGTGAGTAGAACATCCGGACCCTAGTAACATGGTAGGTAGAGTAAAACTTAGAAATAAAAGAAAAATTCTAAGTGATAAATGAACATGAAATTGAAGAATAAATTCATGGGTATAAATTATAGATTTTTATGTATACATAATCTTATGGCAATCATGTAGAAGTTAAGCTCATGTGCGTTTAACATGGTAGTCCACTACATGCTTCTAGAGAAAGTCCTATAGATAAATATGATACTTGATACCATGCATATATTTATGGCTACGCATATTTTATGATGTCGAGATATGTTGGTTATCTTGTAAAGACTCGCATATTGATAATTTCACTAGTAGTACTCATACATGTTAGTGAATTTCATGATATTGGTATGTTTTAAAATAAAGGCTATGAAGCTTGTATGTTGTCGTTACTTTATGTGTCTTTGCATGTTGCTATTACATGAAGAACGTGATTATTGTATTTAGGAGGAAGGGACCGGATTGAACCGGAGGTGATCGAAGGGAGATTATACGATAATGTATAGGAAGAAGGGACCGGGTTGAACCGGTGGTGATGGAAGGAAAAATTATTGCGTTGAATGACGTATAGAAGGAAGGGACCGGGTTGAACCGGAGGAGACCGAAGGGGGAGCCCAGTGTTATATTCAATAAGTATGTTGATGTGGCTAAGATAGAAATTCCATGTTGAAATCATATATAAATTCTTAAAAATTGAATCTAGAATAATCACTTACACAGACAAGTTTCAGTAGGTTAGTCAACTAACCCTTGGGGGTAGTAGACTATAGATGAGATAAATGGGTAGACAAGCCGCTGGAAAATAATATTAGTTGACTATATATAGACTGTAGTCGACTATCCTCAGTTACAGAGAGCAAACAGAGAGTAAACAACTTCTTTTAAACATAATGTAGTCGACTACAGTTGACTATAAGTCGACTAGTATCTAGTATAGTCGACTACACCAGAAAGGATAGTCGACTAGAATTGGTTATAAGTGACAAACAGAAAGCAACATACATTTTGACCTATACCTAGTCGACTATAGAGGATGTGCAAGTCGACTAGTACATAGAGTAGTCGACTATACAGGTTAGGATAGTTGACTACATAAGTCACTGGCAGCCAACAGAGAAGCAAATACTTTTTGGATCAAACTCAGTCGACTATAGCTTCAATATAGTCGACTAATAAGTAGTATTAGTCGACTATAGGATGACCTAGTCGACTAATAGGCCCTGTTACTGTGTTTTGGTCGGGACTTCAACTAATACTTAAAATTACACAAATGGTATAAAGACACAATTGCCAATCTGATGATTTAGTCCATAAAGACCTACTTAAGGGGCATGCATAAATATTGTTTTACTCACTGAGCTGTCAAACTCACTCTGTTTTTATTACCACCTTCAGGTTTGGATAAAGGCAAAGGACCCGCTTAAAGGCAATATATGCGGGGTAGGCGCCAACGGAGACATTTCACCCTTTTGATTTCTCCTTTTGATATGTATATAGTTGTAGAAAACTATGCATAACTTTTATTGGATGTTTGCTATTGACTTGTAAACATTGTAGTGCTTGGTGCTAGACTCTAACCTTGTATTATATTTTGTAGTAGTAATATATTAGACTGCGTTTTCTAACGAGTTGTCGGACCAAATATGTTGGAAACATTAGTTCATGTTTAGATCATACATGCTATCTTAGTGGAGTTTGATGTATAGTATAGAGCATTCTGATGTTAGTAATAGAAGTATTGTATCTTGATGGGTCCCACGCTTGGATTATCTGAGATGATTGTAATCAAACGAAAATTTTTAACTGGGACCGTTACAAAATGTACGTTGGTAATCCAAACCCTCGGCTAGGGTATGTTGGGAGTTAATTGATGGCGCCAGGGCTTGAGATATTTCATTGTTGGCTGCACGAGAGCCTAATTTTGTATGCAGCATCGAAACTCCCAATCTCCTCACATGTTTGGGATTCTGCCAATGGTACAAGGTTTCAAACACGCCCCATCCTCGTACAAAGTTAACTCTACTGGGATAAAATTGATCGCGACCTGTTTAAAGGGGAAGTTAGAAGAGCAGAGACAAGAAAAACGTGTCCGGGTACCTAGCCTTGATGTATTCTCGCTAATAGGGATTAGAATGGGTATGCCCATGGGCCCCAATTGGACATGCCCAATAGAAAAAAATTTATAGGAATATGTTTCTCATATTCCTATAGAAAATTTTCTATTGGGCATGTCCAATGAGGGCCTATAGGTATGTTCATTCTTATCCCTACTCGCTGATACTGGAAGTGAGGCTTCAATTGCGCGAGCCTACATTTTGAGGGGCGAGGGTGATAAACCAGCCAAGAAGTTGTTGCTGAAGCTGCCCTCAGAAGAAGAGAACCATGATGTTCACTTCAAGCGAAAGCGCAAGTCGCCCTCTCCAGGTGTTTCTCCTCGAAAGAAGAAGACCATCAGGTCATCAAGTCGGGGTCGCAGAACTCACAAGATTAAGGAGGCAGAAGCATCAACGGTTCATGTCCCTCCTCTTGCTCCACCAGTGACCGAGCCACTAGTCAGTAAGGCCAGGGGGAATTTGCACTGGTTACAAATAAGATCAGCTCTTTTATTTTAATCACTCGTTTCTATGACTAACTCTAAGTCTTAAAGTGCAGAAGAAGAGGATGATCAGGCATGGGATGACCTTTTCCCACGTCGTATAGAAGATGTGGGCGATTATCTCAATTTAGAAGGTCCCGAGGGAGAAATGCCAGACATCGGGTCTCCTGCCCGTATTGAGGTAACCATTTAAGGGGATGAGATCCTCGAAACTCCTGAATCCCCTACGGAGAACGTCCCGCTCCCGCGGAGATGCCGGCTTGCGAGGTTCCTCCTCCAATTGAAGCTGACGCTGCCGAACATACCACTACTGGGCATATCTCTGTTGAAACTACCGAAGGTGAGGCATCTGGCTCTAAGGTTACCATCACAACCTCGATCTCTGCAGGTAATGATTGAAGTGTTTTGAATTTAACAAACTTTCTATATTCATTGCTAACTCCAAAAATTTTGCATAAGCTCTCACGAAAGTTGCTCTCCAACAATATCAGAACCTGAGTAAGAAGAGGACGTTATTCCACCGATGATCGATCCCGTGTTGTTGAGCCTAGTACATCAGAGTATGACCCAGCAGCAAGCCATACCAAGAGACTTGCCGGAGACGATGGTCGAGACGGAGTCTGCTTCTTCTGTTCAGATAGCACCGGAGCAGGGTGAAGATCAGCCTGAGCCTGAGATAGAGTCATCTTTGATTCCGCCCACCCCTTTATTCACAGATTTGGTGGTGGTCACTGAGCCGGCTAGTCAAGAAATAACTGCCAATTTTGTATTTCTGACAGGTGCACATGCGAAGACTCCCTTTTCGCTGATTGCCTTAATGGCCACAACTTCATCCGCTCCAGAATCATCTACAATGGCCATGCCTCAGCAAAGTTCTCCTTCAGCCATTGCCCCTCCCCTGCTCGAGGTTGATTTCAAAGACGAATTTATTGAAGAGCTCGTTGAAGGTTTCTATAAAAGAATGAAGCGATGTCTCTCCATGATTTTCAAAAGCACCCGCACTTCTTTTACTTCTTGGAGACCAATATTCTCTCGAGCGATAGAAAGTATCCAAGATGTTGGAGGGGTCACCAAAACTGAGTCCTTGGAAGAACTGATCAACAATCTCGAGAATGACGTCAGTGAATGAAGTAACATGAGGCAGTTAGACCCAACTCCATTGGTTGAGGCTGAACCGGAACGTCTCTCGGAACAAATGCAAAGGAACTATCTAGAGACGTCCTAAGAGGCAGAGCAGTATCCTAGGAGCTGAAATCCCTGGAAGCCCGAGAAGCGGAGGTTGCGAAGGCGATGGTGGTCTCCAATGAAGCGCTTAATGCTGCACAAAATCAGATTAAGAAGGCAGAGGAGATGATTGCAATGGCGAACCTTATCCTCTCCAAAACTGAGCCGGTGCGTCAAGTTGAAACCATCCGCCTGGAGGAGATAACTGCTGAGAGCATCCATATCCAACACTCGGGTGCGAAGAAAAGAACAGCCTTGGAAGAGATCAAACCTTGCTTGGAGAGTGCATTCAACTGGGAGGATCTGAAGCCACATGCCATGCTGAAGGCCGAAGAGGAAAAGAACAACAGGTTGTTTGCTCTTGAGGCAAGGATCAAATCTTATGAGAGACAATCTTGATTTGTAACACCTTGTATTTTCTCTTTTTGCTCTTTTTCATCAATTAATAAAATCTGTTTTTTGATCAATTACTTGTCACATGTCTTTCTCTTCTTTCTTCGTTCTTCTTAATTTCCCGTAAAGAAAATTTAATAAGTTAGTTCTCGAAAGAACTGAAAATGGAGACACGACTCCATAACTTTGGCTCTCAGAAAAGCGAATAAAATACAATTAATCTATTCAAAGGCTGAAAATATAATAGAATTAGTTAACAAACAGACTACCAAAAGTCGGTTACGATTTCGGTAGGCTGAAACAATATCCATTGGGATGAGGAAAGAGTAAGTTGAAATTAGTGATCATGCCTGTTCAGAGATAACAGATTGGACATAACAGATTAGATATCTCTATGATAAGAACTCGTTATTCAGAGGTGACGAACTGGACATAACAGCGGTAAGATAGTCCCTACTGGATTGAAAATGAGACTTGACTATCTGTCAGTTCAGAGATAATTGACTGGATATAACCAATTGAAAATCACCAAGCTCAAATTTTTGCCTTCAGAGGTAACGAACTGGACAATAAATTAGGGATTACCAGACTCGAAATTTTGTTGTTCAGAGGTGATGAACTGGACATAACGACAAAAGAAAGTCCGCACTGGACTGGAGTATGAGATTTGTCTATCTGTCGGTTCAAAGGTGATTTACTGGACATAACCGATTGAGAAACTACCAAACTCAGAGCCCTCACTATTCAGAAATGATTGAATAACTTGACAGCAAAAAATCCGTAAAAGACTAGAGGATGAAATTCGGACATTGATTGGCTCAGAAGTGACGAACTGGACATAACCGATTGAGAATTACCGAATTCAGAACCCTACCGTTCAGAGGTGATAGACTGGATATGACGGTAAATTAGTCCCTACTGGACTAGAGAATGAGACTTGGCTATCCGTCGGTTCAGAGGTGATTGACTGGACGTAACCAATTGAGAAGCCACCAAGTCAAAATTTTATCGTTCAGAGGTGATAGACTAGACATAACGACAAAAAGATAAGTCCCTACTAGACCAAGGATAAAATCCGGGCACTCGTCGATTCAGAGGTGATAAACTAAATGTGATGGACTTAGAGTTACCGAAAGCAGGAATTCTTACTCCTAGGATGGAATAAAGAATTTATAGATTTGATTGTTTAGTGATCTCTTACAGATATAACAACTTGAGCATGAATCCGCTGTTCAGAGGTAAGTATTAACATAACAGGGATTTGAGAGTTAACCTTATCAGAATGTAAAGGAGTCCACTTGGGACTGTGTTAAGTAGAATCCCGCGATTTCCTTAGGGATATGATAGGGAAATCGTCAGAAGTAATCATTAACGTGACAGTTGCAAGCCTCGCTAGAAGTAGAGAACCCATGAGGATTTGAGAAAAAAGTAAGCATTCCTTAAGATTCCGTGGGGAGTTCTTTAAAAAGTTGTCAGAGATAATCATTAACGTGACATTAGCGACTCTAAAGAGATTCCATTGGGAATTTGAAAAGAGTTGTCAGAGGTAATCATTAACGTAAAAGTTATCAAAGGTAATCATTAACATGACAACTTGACACCTCGCTGAGGAATAGATGTTCCGTAAAGATTTTTGAAGATAGAGAATTTAGTGTTCTCTGAAACTTCGTGGGGAATCTATAGGGAGCTGTCAGAGGTAATCATTAACGTGGCATTTGTGACTCCCACGGGGATTTTAAGAAGTCTGTTAGAGAAGTCCACTGGGGGATAGAGAAACGCTAATTCCCTATAAGCTTTGAAGAGAGCTGTCAGAGTTATAATGTTAACGTGACGAGCATTTGACTTTATGGTTCACACAATTTGAGTGGACTTGCCATTCTACGAAGAAAAATAGCAAGTGGAGTTTCGGTCCGCTAGGGATACGCCAAAATTTTTGCTGCCAAAGGTTTAACGTTAACGTGATAGTTTTGATCTGTAATTCATTCGTTGGGAAAACGATTACAGTCTTTTGTGGTCTTACCATTTCATAGAAGGAATTGGTAAAGGATTTTAGTGGAACTGAAAGTTTCCTGCACATGTAAGAATATTGCTAAAGAACTCCGCCGGGGAATTGGAGACAGTGCTCCTAAAAAGGAACAAAGTAATAAGAGAATAAAACTCTTAAAAGTCATCAGATAAATTCATTCAGTGAGTTTATCTGATTATCTGAATGAACAGGTTATGAAGTCGAGTTTTGACCGATCGAAAAAAGGAAGATGCGACTAAAGGCATGCCACCATTGCATATAGAGAGTCAAAGTTGAAAGTTTTAACATGACTTATTCTCTTTGTAGGTCCACCATTTCATGGAAGGGAATTGGTAGAGGATTCTGGAGGAATCAAATGGGATGGGGTCCTTTTAAAATTTTTAGCAAATCCTCAGCTATTAACGGATTTGGTTTGCCTTTACCAACTACCGTTTGAGTTGGGATTGCCATGTTATTCCCCTCAGCATGATGAGCTGTTAAGGACTTTATATTGGGCTTAGGAGCCAAGATTTTCCTCTAGTCTTATTCACCGAAGGTTTCGGATCGTGTCATTTGAAGTGGATCTTTCGTGACCTCTAAAATCTCGTTGGGGATTAAAGAGTTAAGAATAAACTTCATGAAAAATTTGTCGAGTAAGTCAAAATTCTTGATGAAGAGTTACCTAATTAAGATTCTGGTTCTCAGCCAGTCGTTAAGTTGAGACATGAAATATAAGCTCTGCGGAAAATTTATCGATTAAATCGAGATTTCTCATGGAGCTTCATTTTAGTTTGTCATAACCAAGACTCAGGTTTGCAACTACTAGCGAATCCAGATATGAGTGTAGAAATACTGAAAAAGTCCTGCAGAGATGCGTCACCGACCTTCTTCAATGAATTTAGCTCGATCGAGGTCGTTGTGAGGCCGAACGTGACTCGCCGAATGACAGAGGCGAAAGGGTGATTAGAGATATGCCATCTTTTAAATGAGAAGAGTGAGAAGGCTAAAATCGAAAATTTTGCCTTTGTCTTCTCTTCAATGTTAACGTCGAGTATCACAACAACTTGATGTCAACCAGAGTCCTAAAAGAAGCAGAGATGAAATCGATTCTGCTTGGAGAAAGAGATTTCTTGGGGGAGAAGAACAAGTGTCTTAATGACCAGAGATTTAATGTTAACGTGGTCATGTACAATACTTCTTTGATCAGAGGTATGGTATTAACATGATCAATGATAGTACTTCTTCAAGAACTTGCTATTTATCAGCATCATAAGCGTGTTGTCGTTTGGATTCGCTAAGCAGTAGACTCTATTCGAGTAGTCTGTCTCTACCATGAAGAGTCCTTCCCATTTTGGTTAGAATTTGCGCTTGGTCTTATGTGTCATGACCATCGATCGCTTGACAGCTAAGACCAAATCCCATTTCTGAAAGACTCTCTCCTTGACTTTTTTGTTGAAGGCCTTTGAGATTCGAGCTTGGTACAGCTCAATGCGCTGTTGAACTGTAGTCGCTTCTCGTCCAACACTTTCAGCTCTTGGAGACGTAATTGATTCTTATCTCATGCTATCATCTTGGTTGCCAGAGCAACACGAAGTGACGACATTTGTATTTCTAAAGATATGACTGCTTCACACCCATAAAGTAGAGAAAAAGGCGTCTTGCCTATAAGAGTTCGGACCGTCGTTCGGTAGCCCAAAGACATTCACTGAGCTTCTCGTTCCAATCTCGTTTACTTGAAGAGACGAAGTTTTTGAGCAGGTTGATGATTTCTTATTGAACACCTTTGCTAACCCGTTAGCGGCAGGATTGTAAGCATTTGAAGCCGCATTTTGAATCCGGTACTTGTCACAGAACCGATAGAACGATTGGCTTGAAATTGAGGACCACTGTTGTGGATGATCCGCCTGCGGACACCAAATCAGGGGACGACATGATGTTTGATGAAGTTGATAACATTAGTAGTTTTAACTTCAACGAGTGATACAGCTTCCACCCACTTTGAGAAGTAATCGGTTATCGCAAGGATGAACCGATATCTTTTCGCCAATGGAGGACTGATAAGTCCTATAACATCGATTCCCCATGTTTCGAATGGCCATGAAGCGACTGTGGGGTGTAGTAACTCCAGGGGTTGGTGTATGAAATCTGCATGGATTTGACAGGCCTTGCACTTTCTTGCATATTCAACTGCGTCGGTTATCATTGTTGACCAATAATAGCCAAATCGGTTCAGTCGGTTCTTGAGCTTCGGACCTACCTGATGAGCGCCACATATGCCATCACAGGCCTCTTTAAGTACTTCTCATGCCTCTAAACTGGATAGACAACAAAGAAATATACCATCATAAGAGTGTCGGTACAGCGTCTTTACCACTGCATCATAGTAGAAACGAGAAGACCTTTATCGAATAGAAGCCGCTTCCTTAGGATCATCAAGCAGCATACCATGCAAGACATAATCGATAATCGGGAATCGCCAGTCCCTCGGTTCAACGTTTGTCAAGGTTGTATGAAGTTCGCTAACATCTAAACCAAACTTCAGACAGAAGAGATGATAAGTAGCCACATAAGCCAATAAATGGTATCCACTGGCACTCTGGCAGGGCTAATGTAGCCGCAAGCGCAGCTAAAGCATCTGCCTTTGTATTTTGGACGCAAGGAACATGGCTAATGTAAAAGCCATCAAATGAGTTGGCCAACTTAATGGTTGCATGGAGATAAGATATCAGGTCTTCATGACGAACCCTTACTCTCCTTTGACTTGATTGATAATCAATTTGGAATCACCATAACTTCAAGGTACTGTATCCTCATTTGTTGAGCGAGATGGAGGCCAATGAGCAAAGCATTATACTCAGCTACGTTATTGGAGCATGATTCCATTAACGAGAATGCACAAGAAAGAAAATGATTCTCTGGCGAGACAAATACCACCCAACTCCGGAAATGATCTTTTTGTAGGGCTGTTCTTGATGCACCATCAAAGAACATCTGCCATAATCATCCCTTAAAGTTATGTTGGCTTCGATAACTTCGTTTGGAATGTCTACGTGTAGCTTTAAGGTTTCCAGGACTGGATAGGCTGCCAGAAAATCTGCGAGAGCTTGACCTTTGATCGTCTTTTAAGGGACAAAAGTCATGTCATACTGAGACAACAGAATAACCCAATTAGTCAGTTTAGAGTTCAAGGACCATGGCTTCATCATGAGAATACACAAAAGATTGACTCTTGAGATGACATGTATCGTTTGGCCAACCAAATAATGTTGTGTCTTCTGGACAGCAAAAACAAGAGCTAGATATTCCTTCTCGATGGGGTGTATCTAGATTCGGCTCCGATCAGAGTCTGCTCAGGTAGTAGATAACCAGCTCGAAACTTTCATGTTCTTCTGTGCCAAAAGAGCGCCTAAAGAATGATCTATAACTCGCACATAGAGCAAAAATAGTTTTCCCGAAACAGACTATCAGGATCGGAGGCCTAGTGAGATACTCCTTGATATTCTCGAAAGCCTTTTGACAAGCTTCAGCCCATACGAAGGAGACGCCTTTCTTCATTAACCATGTAAACGGCTGGCAACGACCTGAAAATTTTGCAATGAATCTTTGGATGTAGGTGAGTCTGCCTTGTAGACCTCTGAGCACTTTGAGGGTCCTTGGAGAACGGCTTTGACTTTGTCAGGGTCCAGGTGAATTCCTCTGGATGTGACAATAAATCCAAGGAACTTATCACTCGACACTGTGAAGAATAACTTGGTCTGCTTCAACTTCAGCTGGTGAGCCCGCATGATGTCGAACACAGTTCTCAGGTCACTGAGGTGGTTGCTTTTGCTGTGACTTTTAATTGCAATATCGACAACATAGCATTCCACCGTTTTTCGTAAATGATCACGAAAAATTATGCTCATGGTACATTGGTAAGTTGCACCTGCATTTTCAATCCGAACGGCATCATTGTGTAACAGTATACCCCCAATGGCGTTCTAAATGTCATATGCTTTTTGTCATCCGGTGCATCTTGATTTGTTTGGACCCTGAAAAGTCAACCATAAAGGACATCCTTTAGAAGCCATGCATGTTGTCAATCGTGACATTAGTGATGGGCAACGAGAATTTGTCCTTAGAACAGGTTGTGTTGAGACTGCAGAAGTCGACGCAAACTCTGATCTTCCCGTTCTTCTAAGCACATGCACAATGTTAGCAACCCAGTTTGGGTGCTACTTCTCTAAAATGAAGCAGCATTCGATGAGTTTATGAACTTCGGCTTCGATTGCTTCCATGATATAAGGTTGAAACCGTCGTTGTTGCTTAACCGGCTTCGCATTCGGTTTGATGTTGAGACGATGCATAACCACCTAAGAATCGAAGCCAGGCATGTCTTCATAACTCCAGGCAAAGACATCTATATACTCCCATATGAGAGATATGAGGTCTTCTTTCTCTATTGGCAATGGGCTTTCGCTTATAGAGATGAGCTTTGAGTGTGCTTGATCACCCACATTAACTTGAATTACTTTATCTTAGGTTGGAGGTTCGCGCTGTTCGAAACACTTTTCTTATTGAAGATCAAGTTATTGAACGGATCGGTGTCAAATGGCTCAATGTCTTCGTCCTGCTCCGCTTGACTGATAGATGTCATCTTGACAAAAAGCTTTTTGAAGACTACCCCACATTAAAATCAAAGTCCCAGCTAGACGAATTTGAAGATTGCAATGGTAAGGACTCTTTTCGAACTCTGGTCCAAACTGGGGGGATGGAGTAGCATATCTCAACTCCCAGCATGTGCAATCGTAATAGTTGGTTAGTTTTCCTTCCGGTACGAAAGGTTGCAAAGGGATGCGCCGCCCTTTACCAAAATTCAAGCCAACTCCACGATTAAACTGTACCCCATTCTTTTCATCATGGGTATGCTGATCGCGCGTAATGAAATAATTATGAGGGTTCTATATCTTTGTCTGATTTCTTGAATGTCGTGGCCCGAGCCTAGCCTCTGTCGAATACAATTGGTGATTGGTCCCTATTAGAAAGAAAAACAATGAAGATAGATCCTTCACTGTCCTCTATGTGCACGCATGCCATTTCTAAGATGGCAAAGGCATATGCAAGGAACTAATGTCGACTTATTTAAATACATTCTCAAAACATAAAGAATAATCAAAAGCAATATTTTCATTAAGGACCCACTCACCCTCATTTTCGGCAAAGTTATTACAATTAGGATCATCTAGATACGCTACAATTAGTGCTAAAATAAAAATAGCTGGCTCTTCTTCTGACTCTGAGTTCTCCTCGTTGTGCTGTCAATGTCATCGGGCAATAGTTTCTTCACCGGTTTATTACTTTCCTGATGGAGCAAGAGTCAGTGAAGTAGTTCTCCACTCCTTTGAACGGTTGCATCTCGGCGAATACCCTTCGAACCATAGCATCATCGCTCACATATTTGAAGCACCGGTGTAAGGTGGAGGGGAGGATCCTGTTGGTATGGATCCATGGTCGCCCGAGCAAGAGATTGTACGACGTGTCGGCGTCAATAACGTAACATGTCACTTCTGATTTCAAGTCTCTATTTGGCATCGAAGACGAATCTTTCTCAGAGGGTGGCTACTCCCAACATTGAAGTCATAGATGGTTAAAGTAGTAATCGATAACCTGCTTAGTGGGATGCCGAGGAAGTAGAGAAGCCTCTTCAGGATGATGCTAAGAGCAGGCCCCGAATCGATTTGGATCCTTTTGATGCATGTAGAGCTAATGTACCCAATATAGTACAGAGGTCTATCATGCTTATTATCTTTGAGGAGCATGTCCTCGGAAGTGAAGGTGATGGATGGCACCTGTTGCTACACCAAATGACATTGGGAGCACAGAGTCTCGTAGTCATTAGTAGGCATCGCTGACACTTGTATTAGAAAGGATTCTGAATCGGCAAGAGCATCCCTAAGTGTCGTTCTTGTCTCTTTCGAAAGGCGAAGCAGCTCGTGCAGAGTGATACGAGTTGGGATATTGGCAAGCTGTGCCAATATGTCAAAGCAGAAAGGAGCGTTGAGCCCCTTAGAATGATCATTTTTCAAGAATTTGTCGAATCGGGACTCCTTTTGCTTCTCTTTTTCCAGTGACAGGGATGGTGCCGAACCTGGACTGGTGCAGTTGTTTAATGTTGTTGGCTGATGTGTCTCGTCAGGGGTCTGCTTGTACTGTTACAAGTACTGTTTTCCAAACTAGGTGCCCACTGACTGTGGGGTAACAGGCTGCGTCGCTAAGGCAAATTTCTCTTCTTCCGAGTCACTGAGAGAAGCTATAGTCATAGCATCATCATCCGTTGCGAGAGACAGAGACGACATTTCATGATTTGTCTTTGAGTTTGGGCTTGCTGGATTCCTATTACTCATTCTTGATGATATCCGAATGGACCCGCATGATCTCTCCAGACTTTGTCGTCATTGGAACAAGGCCCTTGGTCTCATACTTTTTAGCCATTGAATTGATGATGTCTAATCTGGCTTTGGGGACGGGTTGATCCATCCTGGACTGTCATCTTCGAGAAGGTCCCAAATTGAGAGTCAACATATTAGCGGTGACTTTCTTTTGTTCTGAACCCCAACATCCACTAATACTTAGATCTTGTCCTTGAGGACAAAGCATCTGTTGGTGAGATAATGCATCATCCTATGAAAGAGGCAGTAGTTAGGGTCATTTGTACACCCCACTTCGTCCGGTCACCGAACTTCAGGTAACTTGAGCTTGTTACCTTTGTTAAATAGGTGAAAAATGGTCACTACTTGTTCATCTCTGAATGAGTATTGTCTCGGCGGAACTTAAATTCCTGGTTGTTGCTGGCGTTGCTCCTCTTCTGCTTTGGTGGAGCTTCCCCAGACAACTCAACTGTCATAGTTTCTTTCCCCTTGGATTGAAAAAATTGGGCTACATCACGCCCCTTAGTGCTGACCCCTCACTTGTTCTTGGGCACTGAGGGCTCAAATTTTTTAGCTGATTTCTCAGTTATCTCTGCTTGTTCGACAAACTCTTATGTATGGGCTTTGACAGCTCCCATACGGACTTCCACTCTATCGAGGAAGTTATGCCGGCACGTCTGAAGCAACATAGGTAAGGGCATGCCTGTGGGGCACATGAGAGAGATTGCGGACCTCTCAATGTATTCCTACACAGATTCTCCTCCTTTTTGAACCGTCAAGAGAAACCTGTCCATGGTCACCTCAGTGTCATTCTCGTAGAATCGAGAAAGAAAACGGGTTTTTAGGTCAACCCAAGAATTGATGAAACCATTGGGAAGGCTCTTAAACCAGTCAAAGGCCACCACCTTGAGGGTACCGATGAATAGTCTGACCATGCAGCAACATTATCTATCACGTTGCCGATTTTTGACCAAAACTAATAGATGTGCTGATTTGGCGAGCTCTTACCATCATACGTGTGTAATGTAAGTAGCTTGAACTTTAATTGCTTCTCTTGGCTTCCTTTCGCCTCCTTTTTTAGGTCCAAATCTCAGTGTATAAATACCCGAGAGTCATAACTGGTGATGCGAATCATGCAGATTTCCGCAACTGCGTGATTAGCATGTTGGGATTTCTCCGTAACAACTCGGATTACGCCATTGATTAATGAGAGAGATTTCTGCTTCCTTCTGTAACCGTCCGCGCTGGAGTAAGGGCCATTGCAATGTTCAAAACGTGAGATGACCTGGTAGCATAATTGATTCGTGACTTAAAAGAATCCTGCTTGCTGAGTTGAAGGTCATGATCAATGAGGTCAGTTGATGTAGTTGCCTTGGTCGGATCGGGAAGAATCAACATCAGGAATTGACCTCAGGGTGGCAATGAAGTCCTCGTAAGAAGTAGTGACCTCGAGAACGGCTGAGTGGTGCTCGGGACTATGCTCAGAATATAAGATACCTCAGAGCGGTGGAATCCTTGGAGGAGTGTCCACAGAAACTGTTGGACGTCACCTCGGAAAGATGGTTTGCTGGTAGGTCTTGTCGTCTGTCTCGGAAGGTTCTGACAAGATGCGACACGTGTCACGATCTTGGTGTAGGTCAAAATCTGACTACTACAATTTACTATATTTATATTTATCTCGTACTAATATATGCATTAGGTTATTATATACAAAAGAACCTAAAATACTAAGATGATATACAAAACAATTGGCTTTTGCTGAAAGAAGGCGTAACACACTTTATGTTATACATAGTTTCGAGGGAAATAAAACTTCACATATTTGTCAGAGTCGGACACGGATGAACACGTGTTCTGTCTATCCAGGTCAGATGCACCATTTTTTTGCTTGGGGGAAGTGCCTACATAAAATAGTTTAGGACACATAAAAAAGTTCTAGCGCATATAGGAATAGTAGTATTCCTAATTTGGTTTTGGGATAAGCTGAAGCATCTTCTTACTGTATGAAAATTTGTTTTCTATTTACCACTTTGTTTTCCAAACCGTGATGAAGATACGAAAGTAATTGTGGTTGCAGGAAGCTAGAAGATACATGATGCCCATTCCTTTTTTCAGTCTTGAGCACAGATTCCTAAAACTCAATCTTACTTCACATCTAGGCACCAACTTCAACCCAGCATCCAATGTATGCACAGAAGAATCATTTAATGCCCCTCCAAAATACCTCATGGATGTTTTAAAGTTCACTTAAATCATAAGTATCCGCTTCGCACGTAGCTGGCATTGTGTCCAAAATCCCAAGCGTTCGGAGCCAAAACTTCTGACACGTAATGGTCCAAATCTAAAGTGTGCCTATTAGATACATTCTGTATATGCATTCATATGATCCACCATCAACAATGAAAAAATTGATAATGGAGAAACAGGGTCTCACTTTCATCATAGCTATCAAAAAGTCTACAGGTAGTGGTTGCATATGCCTACCATCACTTCTTCGATCAAAAGTTAACATCTAGGGTTTTCTTTATCCATCAGAATTTCAGGACCATATAGCCAGAATTCACATAGCTACATAAAATTAGCCTTGATTGTGAATAAGTTCTAGAGGCTTTAACTCAGTAACCATTCATATTCCTGAGCATTAATAATATATCATAAATAATTATGAAATATCATGGATAATTATGCAATATAAAGGACCTCAAACGTCTTCCTTTTCAGTAATGAATTCATTGATCCAGACTTCTCTGTGATAGTTGTGTTCGCCATCTTAGATACTGCATTTAGAGGAAACTTCAAGCTGCTCTCAGAAAATCTCACAGACTTTGCTTCCTTGGCTGTTGCATAATTTGGCGGGTAGCTATTTAATTCTGTTGTGCTGCATCCAATATCATTCAACATTTAGGAGACTGCTCTCACTTCTCGCAGATTAATGTTTTATTAGCAAATAGAAAGGAGATTAAGTGGAGAAAAATACAAATAATCCTTCCTTGAAGTCATCAATTTAGGATCCCCTGTTCTTTCCTCTTTCAGAAAAGTATCACTCACTTCAACAGGCACAGCCTTGGATGAAGTGCTAGAAACAAAGTCACGAGTGAGCAGTGCAGCCTTTGTTGCAGCAGTCTGTCGTTGCAAGTTGGATGTTTTAAGTTGGGAGCTGCAATAACTCATGTTAGATGACCCTACTACACGAATTTTATCTGGACAAATTTTATGTACGGTGGAATTATTCAGTAACTTAGTTAAGCAGATAGCAGATTACATAATACAATACAATGTAGTATTATACGCTCCCTTCTCATTACGATCAGAAGCTACTGTATATGCTAAAGGATGCAGAAAAAATATATGTTAAAAGTAGAAAAAAACAGTGTAAATTCCAAATATCGAGTCTGAGATGACAGGTATCATAATAATCTGCAGTTTACTTGAAAAAGTGTAAGAAAAAGTTATGGAAATTTTTGTCAGACATGCTCGAGTTTTTTTTTCCCTAGTAATGATGTCCAAAGTTGACAATTTACTAATGTAATTTTGTGACAAGACTTTATGTTGTAACCTAATACCATGGTTTTAAATCTTGATATTCGTATTGGTACCACATGTAGATTGGTACCGGAATCAACAATCTCGATTGTTTCATCTCGTCGTATTAGCAATATCAGCTATCATTTTGGTTACACAGCAATATTGGTGTCGGGCCAAAATAAACAGTATCCCCAATACCGATATTTTGGCCTAATACAGATATTATCGATGTGACCCAATATGATTGAGACACTATTGATATTGTTGATATTACGACAAGACAAAACAATACCGTAAAAAACTACAGCTGATAATACAAATAACAAGATTTCAAATCATGTTGAAGTGACACATATCAAATATCATGTTTGTAAACTTGTATCCCAAAACTCTATAAACTATTTAAATGACATGTTTAACAAATAATATTTTTTATTACTTCAAAGAATTTGTTGCTTGACTCATTTCACCAGATATTTTCACTTGTGCACATGTGAACATCTATACATAAAAGAGCTAGAGAAGATAAATAAAGCAAAGTGGAAAGGGCAAAACACATCAGTAAAGTTCCTTATGATTAGGGCCAGCCAAAAGCAGAGATATAGACTTCTTCCAAGGATTGGTCATTCATGGACTTCCTTTCTTTACACTATCAGGCCAAAAGAAAGAGTAGCTCTAATGATCGTCAATTAGCCATAAGGGGTGTTCAAAGCCTTTCTAACACAACCATGATCAGATTTTGCATGGATTTTTCAATTGGGTAAGGGTCCGGGTAGCTCTCCCGATAATAGAAAGACAAAGCAACAACTGTCAACTGCTGTGAAAAAACAAATAGGCTTCCCCAAGGAGAGGGGCCCACGTACCACAGTCTGCTATCATAATTTTTGGGTAATGGAAAGAACTATGCTGATTTGAGCCCCCAAACCTGTCTAAATTACAAAAGAATACCTATATCTTATAACTTACTCCAAAAGAGAATATTTTAAGATCTTCCATTTAATGATTAAACCTAACAAAGGTTTACTGCTAACAAGTTGTAATGATTATTTCCCCGTTCATTAAGTTACAGTAAGCAAAAGGTACTCTATTTCATTCATCTCTTCTACTTCACTTTGTCTTCCTTCTCACTCCATATATGGTGATAGAGAGGGAACTGGGGGGAAGATAACTGGTCTTACCAAAAGATCACTCGCCCTCTCTTGCATCTTCCCCATTTCTCTTAACATTTGTTTCCCTTAACCCTAAATGTGCCATGGAAAGACCAAGCTGATTGAAATTTTTTAGTGTCCAAGGGATTACTTCTGGAATACATTTCACTGGGTTGAAGGATTATGTAGTTTTTTTTTCCTGTTTAGTTCACAAGATAATTTTGGACTTTTTTATGGTCATGTACACTTGATCTTTATTTTTGGTACTGAATACTTCATTTTTATGGGTCTAAACTCTAATACAAATTTAACTTATTATTTCTCTTTCCTGTATAGAGATCTTGTGCACAAAAACCCCTATCTCAGTTGTTGTTAAGCTCTGAATAAAGTTGTTTCACAAAAAGAAAAATATAATTCTCTTAACATAGTGTGAGATAGTTCAATTCTGTCCAGTAAATATGCATTGTGACGTTATTTCAACTTATGTTCAGTTACTGATTAATTTTCAAGCTTTTCCTCTATGTGAGGTCACATCCATTTGATACCAATAGGTTTGAGGTATAACCAATTTCTTTCCTTTTCTTTTACCACAATGACTATAAAGTAATATGTTGAATATACTTTATCTTTAGTTATGTATGTAAGATTCTTCTTGGTGTTAATTGCTTTCAGACTGACAAGTGTGTTTGAGTTTATTGTGAAATTAAATGCCAAAGTAATCAGCTCTAATTGGTTTGAAATAAGAGTGGATATTTTCAGTTGACTTATAAATACTGATTCTCTTGGGTTCTCTTTGAATGTTGATTCAGTTTAATCATCTGATTCCGCTTGGTTTGAGGTACAAATGAATCGCAACCCCCCCCCCCCCCCACCCCAACAAAAAAAAAAAAAAAAAAAAACTTTATCATATATACTGCAAACATATTTTCAGGGTTTTCTTTAAAAATTGAAGAACTCTTTTTTTGTTTCACCATGTTGAAGCCTGTGTCATGATACGAGGGCTATTATTAACATCTGAGAATTTGAATCAGGCAGTTCTCCCCTCAAAAGTTTACTCGTCCGATTTCGGTTGGTTTAAGTTATGAATCAATTTTTTATCACTTTACTCACATTTATTGTTAACCTTTTAATCAAGATTTTCTTTAAAAACAAGAAAAACTCTATTCTTTGTATCACCGTGTTGAAGCGTTAGTTATGATTTGAAGAGTTGACATTAACATTTGAGAATTTGAAGCTGGCAATATGCCTGACCTGTTTGCTCCAAATCACCCTACACACGCTAGCCCCGTCCCCCACAAAATTTTCAGAGACACACCGACAAAGTTTCAACACAACATGACATTACTGAAAGAAATTTCATATGAAACAGCATTCATACGATAAGAAGTGTCATGCCAAGGCATGTCTGATATGGACATGCCTTCACAATGTAAGTGTTTGTGCAACATAATTTATATTAAACACACAGATTGAATTATGTGTTAGTCTAAATTCTAATTTTACTTTTTAACCCAGGTCGTTACACATGTAATAATAAGTCACTTGAGTCATTGCTTTTCTATAAATTATGGCATAAGAATTGGCGTATATACATTTAACTTGTCCCTAAAATCTGAAACAACATTATTGAATCATTTGCCAAAATGGAAGAAATTGTAGTTGAGATTATACTGAAGCATGGTAGATGCGGAATACATCTACCCAGGGCTGAGAGAAAGCACACACATCAGAGAGATGGAAACAGAACAAGAAGATATGGAAGGTAAAAGGGCAAAGCGTGATCTTTCTTAACACTGTTAACCTTAAACTTAACACGTACATTTCATAGGCTAGACAGAGACAGAAACTCTATTCTTTGTATCATCGTGTTAAAGTGTTGGTCATGATTTAAAGAATTGACATTAACATTTGAGAATTTGAAGCTGGCAGTATGCCTGACCTGCTTGCTCTAATCACCCTACGCGCTAGCCCGTGTCCCCCAATTTTCAGAGACACACCGACAAAGTTTCAACACAACATTACTGAAAGAAATTTCATATGAAACAGCATTCATAAGATAAGAAGTGTCATGCCAAGGCATGTCTGATTTGGACATGGCTTCACAGTGCAAGTGTTTGTGCAACATAATTTACATCGAACACACAGATTGAATTATGTGATGGTCTAAATTCTAATTTTACTTTTTAAACCAGGTCAGCGATTACACATGTAATTATGTATAAGTCACTTGAGCCATTGCTTTTCTATAAATTATGGCAAAAGAATTGGCATATATACATTTAACTTGTCGCTAAAATCTGATACAACATTATTGAATATTTGCAAAATGGAAGAAATTGTAGTTAAGATTATACTGATGTATGGTAGATGCGGAATACATCTACCCAAGGCTGAAAGAAAGCACACACATCCAATGTTTAAAATAAAGATAACGCAATGACAATATTTTTCTTCTGTTATGTTAACATAGGTAATAACATAACGCGTAACATAAGTTACACAATTTAATATTTTATTTAATAAAAAAATATATATTATATTTAAAAAATTATAAATAGGAAAATAATTTAAAAAAATCTAAAAAAATATCAAAATAATATATAACATATTTAGCAAGTCTCACAACAACTGTTAGCAAGTATCACAACATTTTTTTACATTCACAAGTTATAATTCATGATTCCATCTGCACAAACAACAATATGATCCACATATTTCATTGTAATTCATAATTTTTAACCATGGTATTCAATCTACAGAAAGATTCATAATTCAATTTACAATAACTCATAATTCAATCATAATTCATAATTTTTTAGTCATGCTATTCATTATAATTCATAATTCAATTTACAATGTGCTATTCAATATATCTCTCGTGTCGTTCACTCTCTCTTCCTTCGATCTCTCTCTGCTCACTCTCCCTTTTCCGATCTCTCACCGAGAAGAAAGCAGAAAGAGATTGGGAGGGAGAGAGCAGAGAGAGATCGGGGGGATTGAGAGAAGAAAGAGAGAGAGAGAGAGAGATCAGTGGAGAGAGAGCTCACATGTGCTTGAAAATAGAGAACCACTGCTTGGAGACGACACCAACAAGAATCACCGCGACGGAGAACCCCCAGAGGAGTTCTTATTTTGCTGTCGATCGGAAGAGGCATGTTTTCTTCTTTCTTCTCGGTGCCGAACGAGGAGATGACTGCAAGGTTGCATAGAGGATGACGAGCGAACAAATTTGGGGGGGTTTCTTTTTGCCATAGACCAGGAGAATATGGGAGAATTTATAAAAAGTTGACTTGCACCGTAACGTAGGTTACGGTGCATTACGTTAATTACATAACATAACGTAAGTTACGAGCAAAATAACCATAGTCATCAAACATTGCGTTTTTAGACCTGTTACATAATAATTGGTCAAAGTTACGTTATATAACGAGTTATAACGGGTTATATAACCGGTTTTTTAAAACACTGCACATATCAGCGAGATGGAAACAGAACTACAAGATATGGAATGTAAAAAGGCAAAGCGTGATCTTTCTTAACACTGTTAACTTTAAACTTAACACGTACATTTCATACTCTAGACAGAGACTAGGGGTGATAGCTTTCATTGGAGAATAATAACAAAATAATAAAAATTTGGTAATTTTTTTAATATAATAAGATTCGAGGGCTCACATTTAAAGGAAACCCTAATTGAAATAACATTAATCCAAACAATATTGTTTGATCAATTTGATGATCAAACAAACATGTTCTACACATGTCGCTATCATGTAAAATTTCTTGTTTTTTTTATTCTTAGATGTTTTAATTGGTGGTACAGGGCCAAAAATGTGTTATATACATATCTTCACCATGTGGACAGAGTTTCTCACTACATTTCTATAACATCTTAGCCCCCCCCCCCCCCAATTATGCATGTGAGTGTTCATAAATTCTTTCAATTTTCCTTCTTAAGTTTCTCCACCAAAAAAAAAAATCCCCTAGAAGGACAAAATCTCAGCACTATGTGGCTAAATGCTCAAATATTTACATAACGGATAGAAGATCAAGGATCTACACCCACTTTTAGTGCACAATTGAATATAAGGCTACATACTGCATACATATCTCAAACAATAACAACATGGATTAATTCAGATTTTGGGTTAAAATCCTGGTTTCAAATATCGGGCAATATATATATATATATATATATATATATATATATATAATATATATATATATATATATATATGGGCTTACTGTACCTCAGCCTGCAGGCTGAGAGAGTTTCTCAGCCTGCGGGACGTGGCTAAATATATGCCACACATCGGTCGCAGAGTGTGGGCGCCAAAAAAATCAAAAAAATCCCGCCTAAACAATCGTGAAACAAATTAACAAAAATACCCTTTTATATGACGACGGCGACTTCTAGCATTGAAAAGTAAAAAAAAATTTCCATGGTCGCATACTTAATACAGAATAAAGAATACCGGAGGAAACATGCTATCGTATAGCAATGCGACCTCCTTCAGTACTGCGACAAAAGTCGCAAACTTCTTTCTCATTACGATGGTGATGACGAGGATTAGAAGTTTAAAAAAATTGTATTTGTTTTTTTTAAATATATATAAATCTGTTTTCTAAAGTTAATTGTGTGAATTACATTTTTTACTACTATGTCTGGTTGAAAATGCTGTACAATTGTTACAAACCTCATTTAAATATTTTACGCTGAACGAATATACTGCGACATGGACGCAGTTAATAATTATATTACTTCACCCTTATAAATTTCTAAAATGAAAGGTTGCGACATTGGTTGCAGTTGCTGGACGCAGACTTAATAAATACACTGCGACCTTGGTCGCAGTTGCTGGACTTTAGTCTTAATCAACAACAACACTGCTACCTTGGTCGCAGTTTCTGACCGTAGTCTTAATAAAATAAACGACCGTAGTCTTAATAAAAATAAACTGCGACCTTGATCGCAGTTGTTGGTGTTTAGTCTTAATAAAATACACAGCGACCTTGGTCGCAGTTGCTGGTCTTTACTCTTAATCAACAACATCACTGCGACCTTGGTCGCAGTTGGTGGTCTTTATAAATAATCAACAACACTGCGACATTGCTCGCAGTTGATGGCCGCAGTCTTAAAAAAATAATCTGCAATCTTGGTCGCTATTGCTGGTCTTTAGTCTTAATCAACAACAACACTGCGACGAGGTCAACAACAACACTGCGACGAGGTGACACGTCACCGCAAGCAGTTGCTTAGTCGCAGACTTTGGTCACAGTGTCGACCCTGGTCGCAGTAGTTACTGTTTGCAATGTATCTTATGCGACCTTGGTCGCAGTGTCATCTATGGTCATAGTTTTTGTTTGCAATGCATGGCTGCGAACAAGTTCGTAGTTTATTAAAAAAACAAATATGCTTTTTTTTATGTCCAGGCATTTATCTCCAGGTATGTGCAAATGATACAAAACGATCTCTTATACAATAAGATTGAGTGTTACAATATAGCAGTACAAAGAAGACTAAACATCAAAAAATCCCTTGTTGACTAAGAGCAATCTTCTTCTTGAGGTTCGTGGCAGCAGCAGAATCAATAAGATTGAGTGTTATAAAGAAGACTAAACATCAAAGTAGCCAAGAAGACAAAACATCAAAAAATCCCTTGTTGACTAAGAGCAATCTTCTTCTTGAGGTCTGGTGGCAGCAGAATTCTCCGATTCCAACTGACCCTCCAAAGTGCCGGGATACGATCTTTCGTTGATGAACATCTCTTCACCAGAAGGCTATCCAGTGAGCATGGAGTTTCCTCGATGTCACTTCTGGGGTAAGAGAGGGAGAGTGAGACCTCACAAGGTATGCTACCCACCACTATATCCACCACATCTCCCGCCGCCATACCCACTCTGACCATCCGTTATCAGCAAGCTTGACTGGTGCATCAAGTCAGAGCAGATCTCGGGAGGCTTAAGTCCTCGTCAGGGATTATGACTTCTTCCCTTGTGAACGACGAGGACCATGACTTCTTCCCTTGTGGACGATGAGGTCTATGATTCTTACCTTGTGGACGAACATCGATCAAGTTCGTCCATAGGGTCATCTCATCCATGGAGGCAGCCCCTGTTAGAGACTCTGAAGAAGGCGGAAATTCTCAGAGCAATTGCTCTCAAAAGAAACAGTCTAATTATGGGCTGTTAAAGGGAGAGGGTGAGCCC
>JAVJIF010005570.1:0-67964 GCA_038442645.1 Agave tequilana
GTTCAGACCTATCGAGGCTGAAAGTTTGACTTTTTGTCAAACTTTTTCAATTAATACTAGAATAAAGTTAATTATTAGTAATTGCTTATAAAATATATAATACCACTCATGCTCTTAAAAGCCATATTTTCCTCCCATTTGGGCCCTATTCGGCTCTTAGAAGGCCTAGTTTAAGCCAATCGGGCTGAAAGTTTAACTTTTAATCAAACTTTCCAATTAAGATAGAATAATTTTAACTAATGGTAATTATACATAAAACTATGTGATGACTACTCTCGACTTTTGAAAACCTTATTTTCTCACTATTTGGGGGCCAACTCGGCTCTTATAGCCTAGGATTAGGCCAATCAGGGCTAAAAAGTTTGACTTTTGGTCAAACTTCCATATTAAGACTAGAACAAGTTAATTAGAAGTGATTACATGTAGAAACTTTTTTATACTACTCCGGGCTCTTTAAAACCACTATTTCTCCCCGTTTAGGCCATATTCGGCTCTTATAAGGTCTAGTTCAGGTCATCGGGTGAAAGTTTGACTTTTTGATCAAACTTCTCAATTAACACTGGAAACAAGTTTTAATTTGAGTAATTATACATAAAAACTATGTAATACTACTCCCGAATCTTGAAAAAAAACATTTTCTCCTTTTTGGACCATATTCGGCTCTTATAAGGCCTAATTTAACCATTCAAGAGGCCTCTTGAACTTTATTTTTCCGCCCTTTTATATCCTATTCGGCATTATAAGGCCTATTTCATGCGAATCGGGGCAGAAAATTTGACTGTCGGTCAAACTTTCCATTAACACTAGAAAAAATTTAATTAGTAGTAATTGTACATAGAACCTATGTAATGCCAGTGTCATCTCTTGAAATCATGTTTTTCCCTCCCGTTTGGGCCCTATTCGGCTCTTATAAGGCTAATTTAACCAGTCGGTACTGAAGTTTGACCTTTGCTCAACTTCCACGTTTAATTAGTAGTAGTTGTATATAGAAATTATGTGATACTACTACTGGCTCTTGAAATCATATTTCTCTATGTTGGGCCCTATTCGCTCTTATAAGGCTTAGTTCCAGCCAATCGGTGTTGAAAGTATGAGTTTTGGTCAAACATCCCAATTAAGATTAGAAATAAGTTTAATTAGTTGTAATTATATATAAAACTATATTATACTACTCCCGAGTCTTGAAAACCTCATTTTCTCCCCGTTTGGGGCCCCAATCGACTATTATCGGCCTAGTTCAGGCCAATCGGGCTGGCAAGTTTGACTTTTGTCAAACTTTCCAATTAACATAAAAAGTTTAATTAGTAGTAATTGCACATAAAAACTATGTAATACCACTCTCAAATCTTAAAATCATGGTTTTCTACCGTTTGGCCCTATTCAGCTCTTATAAGCCAGTTCAAGCCAATATGAGTTAAAGGTTTGACTTTTGTGATTCCTAATTAAGACTAGAAACAAGTTTAATCACATAATTATACATAAAAACTACGTAATACTACTCTCAATTCTTGAAACTGCATTTTCTCCCTGTTTGGACCCTATTCAACTCTTATAAGGCCTAATTCAGGCCAATCAAGGCTGAAAGTTTGACTCTTAGTCAACTTTCTAATTAATACTGGAAATAAGGATAACTAGTAGTAATTATAACAAAGAAACTATATATTACCATTCACGGCCCTTGAAAACCATGTTTTCCTCCGTTTGGGTCCCTATTCGTCTCTTATATAAGGCCTACTTCAGGCTAATCAAGGTTGAAAGTTTGAATTTTGGTAGAACTTCCCATTTAGACTAGAAATAAGTTTAACTATAGTAATTATACATAAAAACTATGTATTACTATTCCTGAATCTTGAAACCTCATTTTTCTCCCCGCTTGGCCTATTCAGCTCTTATAAGGCTTAGTTCCGGCCAATCAGGGCTGAAGGTTTGACTTTTGGTCAAACTTCATAATTAATACTAGGAATAAGTTTAATTAGTAATAATTATACATAAAAACTAAGTAATACTACTCTCAGCTCTTGAAACTACATTTTCTCCCTGTTTGGATTATATTTCTTTCGCTTTTTATAAGGTCTAGTTTAGGCAATCGGGGCTGAAAGTTTGACAGTTGGTCAAACTTTCCAATTAACACTAGAAACAAAGTTAATTAGTATTAATATAACATAAAACTATGTAATACCTTTCACGGCCCTTGAAAACCATGTTTTCCTCCCGTTTGGTCCCTATTCGGCTCTTATAAGGACTACTTTAGGCCAATCGGGGCTGAAAGTTTGACTTTTAATAGAACTTTCTAATTAAGACTCGAAAAAAGTTTAATTCGTAGTAATTATATATAAAAACTATGTAATACCCTCGGCTCTTGTAAACTGTATTTTCTTCCTGTTTGGACCCAATCTGACTCTTATAAGGCCTAATTCAGGCCAATCGGAGCTGAAAGTTTGATTTTTGGTCAAATTCACAATTAACACTAGAGAAATAGTTAATTAGTAGTAATTGTATATTGAAAACTATGTATTACCATTCACGACCCTTGAGAACATGTTTTTCTCTCGTTGGTTCCTTTTTCGGCTCTTATAAGGCCTAATTTAGGCCATGAGATGAAGTTTGACTTTGGTCAAAGTTACAAATTAAGAATAGAAACAAGTTAATTTATTGTCTTTATACATAAAAACAATGTAATACTACTACTCTCGGCCTTGGAACCTTACTTTCTCTCCGTTTAGGTCTTATTCAGCTCTTATAAGACCGAGTTCAGGAACTATGTAAGGTTTTATTAATAATAATCGTACGCAGAACTATGTAATACAACTCTCAACACTTGTAGACCATGTTTTCCTCTGGTTTAGGCCCTATTGAGCTCTTATAATGTGCAGTTCAGGCCAATCGGGCTGAAGTTTTAACTTTTGGTCAAACTTTCTATTAACACTAGAACAGGTTAATTAGTAGTAATTTGTCCATAGAAACAATGTAATACCACTCACATCTTTTTGAAAACCTTGTTGTTCTCCCATTTGGGTCCTATTTGACTTTAATAAGGCCCTAGTTCAAGTCAATCGGGGCTGAAAGTTTGACTTTTATCAAACTTCCCAACTAAGACAGAAACAAGGTTAATTAGTAGCAATTATACATTGAAAGTATATAATACTACTCACGGCTCTTGAAAACCTTATCTTCCTCTTGTTTGGGTTCTACTCGGCTCTTACAAGGCCTAGTTCAGGCCAATCGGGCTGAAAGTTTTTACATTTGGTCAAACTTTCTAATTAATACTAGAAACACATTAAATTAATAGTAATTTACATAAAACTATGTAATACTACTCATGCTCTTGAAAACCATATTTATTCCCCGTTTGGGCCCTATTCGGCTCTTCAAAAGCATAGTTCAGGTAAATCGGGTTGAAAGTATGACTTTTGGTCAAACTTCTAGATTAAGACTAGAAATAAGGTTAATTAGAAGTTCATAGAATTCTATATAATACTACTCTCGGCTCTTGAAAAATCACGTTTTTTCTCTTTTTGGGCCCTATTCGGCTCTTATAAAGCCCGAGCTCAGGGCAATCGAGGCAGAAAGTTTAACTTTTGATCAACTTCTATTAAGAATAGAAACAAGTTTAATTTGTAGTAATTATACATAAATCTATGTAATTCTACTCCCGGCTATTGAAACCTCAGTTTCCTCCCTGTTTAGGCGCTATTCGGCTCTTATAAGGCATATTTCAGACCAATCGAAACTAAAAGTTAGACTTGAAAACCATGTTAATTTGTAGTAAATGTACATAAAACTATGTAATTTCACTCACTTGCTCTTGAAAATCATGTTTTCTTCCCGTGTGAGCCTTGTTCGGCTCTGATATGGTCTAGTTCAGGCCAATCAGGGCTGAAAGTTTGACTTTTGGCCAAACTTTCAAATTAAGAACGCAAAAAGTTTAATTAGTAGTAGTTATACATAGAAACTATGTAATAATACTCCCCGCTCTAGAAAATCTCATTTTCTCCCCTTATGGTCTCTAATAGGTTTCTAATAAGGCCTAGTTAAGGCCAGTCGGGGATAAAGTTTGAATTTTGGTCAAACTTCTCAATTAAGACTAAAAACAAAGATTAGTTTGTAGTAATTGTACATAAACACTATATAATACCACCAAGGCTCTTGAAAACCGCATTGTCTCTCCTGTTTGAACCCTATTCGCTTATATAAAGCTTAGTTCAGGCTAATCAGAGCTGAAAGTTTGATTTTTGGCCAAACTTCCCAATTAAAACTAGAAACAAGATTAATTTTGTATAAATTCTACATAGAAACTATGTAATACCACTCTCAACACCACTTGAGCCATATTTTCTTCCAGTTTTGGCCCTAATACGCACTCATAAGATTTGACTTTTGGTCAAACTTCCTTATTAAGCCTTAAAACAATTTTTGCTTTAGTAGTAATTATACAAAAAACTATGTAACACTACTCCGGGCCTTGAAAACTGCATTTTCGCCTGTTTAAGTCCTATTCGGCTCTTATAAGGCTTAGTTTAGGCTAACCAGGGCTGAAAGTTTGATTTTAGCTCAAACTTCCCAATTAACATTAGAAACATGGTTAATTAGTTTTAATTATATATAAAAACTATGTATTATGACTCCCGGCTATTGAAAATCTTGTTTTTTTCCCTATTTGAGCCTTAATTCGGCTCTTATAAGCCTAGTTCAGTTCAATCGTGGAGAAAGTTTTACTTTGGTCAAACTTCTTAATTAACACAAGAAACATGGTTAATTAGTAGTAATTGTACATATAATCTATATAATATCATTCAAAGCCTTGAAAACCATAATTTCCTCCCGTTTTGTCCCTATTCGGCTCTTATAAGGCCTAGTTCAGGCTAATCGGGGCTAAAAATTTGACTTTTGGTAAAAACTTACCAATTAAGACTTGAAAAAAGTCTATGTACTAGTAATTATATATATAATTTAGGTATTACTACTATCGGCTCTTAAAACACATATTTTCTCCCCTTTTGTGCCTTATTCGGCTCTTATAACTTCTTGTTCAGCCAATTGAGGCTGAAAAGTTTGGCTTTTGGTCAAGATTTCCATAAATACTAGAAATAAGGTAATTAGTAGTAATTGTACACGAAACTATATAATCTCACTCTCAGCTCTTGAAAGACATGTTTTCCTCCAGTTTGGGCCCTACTCGGCTCTTATAAGGCCTAGTTTCAGGACCAATAAGGACTGAAGGCTTAACTTTTGCTAAACTTTCTAATTAAGACTAGAAATAATTTTAATTAGTAGTAATTATATATAAAGCTATGTAATACTAATCCCGGCTCTTAAAAATTGCTTTTCTCCCAGTTTGGATCCTATTCAGCTCTTATAAGGCCTAGCTAAGGCCAATAGGGCTGAAAACTTTCCTTTTGGTCAAATTTCCCAATTAACATTAGAAACAAAGTTAATCAGTATTAATTATACATAGAAACAATGTAATACCATTCACGACCCTTGAAAGCCATTTTTTCCTCCCATTTAGTCCCTATTCTCAGCTCTTACTGGTCTAGACAGGTCATCAGGGCTGAAAGTTTGACTTTTTATTGAACTTTCAAATTAGAACAGAAAACAAGTTAAATTATAGTAATTATACATAAAATATATACTACTTATACATAAAAACTATCAATACTACTCACAGCTCTTGAAAACCTTAGTTTCTCCACGTTTAGGCTGCATTCGCCTATTATATATGCTTACTTCAGACAATACAGGATTGAAATTTTGACTTTTGGTCAACTTTCTAATTAACACTAGAAACAAGATTAATTAGTAGTAATTGTACATAGTAACTATGTTATACCACTCTCAGCTTTTGAAAACTATGTTTTACTTTTGTTTAGACCCTATTCAGCTCCTATAAGGCCTAGTTCTGACCAATAAGGGCTGAAGGTTTGACTTGTTCGGCTCGATATGGCCTAGTTCAGGCCAATCAGTGCTGAAAGTTTGACTTTTGGCCAAACTTTCAAATTAAAACTAGAAACAAGATTAATTTGTATTAATTCTACATAGAACTATGTAATACCACTGTCAACTCTTGAAACCATATTTTCTTCCCGTTTGGGCCCTAATATGCACTTATAAGGTTTGACGCTTTGTGAAACTTCCTAATTAAGCCTTAAAACAAGTTTACTTAGTAGTAATTATACAAAAAACTATGTAACCCTACTCTGGGCTCTTGAAAACTACATTTTCACCCATTTGAGCCCTATTCGGCTCTTTAAGGCTTAGTTTAGGCTAAACAGGGTTGAAAGTTTGATTTTAACTCAAACTTCCCAATTAACACTAGAAACATGGTTCATTAGCAGTAATTGTATATAAAAACTATGTAATACCACTCTCACCACTTGAAAATCATGTTTTCCTTAAGTTTGGACTCTATTGGCTTTTATAAGGCATACTTCAGGCCAATCGGGACTAAAAGTTTGACTTTTGGAAAAACTTCTCAATTAAGACTAGAAACTGTTTAATTAGTAGTAATTATACATAATAAAAAACTATGTATAACTACTCTCAGCTGTTAAAAATCTCGTTTTCTCCCCGTTTAGGCGCTAATTAGCTATTATAGGCTTAGTTCACGCCAATCGGGGCTGAAAGTTTGACTTTTGGTCAAACTTCTCAATTAACACTATAAAAAAAGTTAATTAGTAGTAATTGTACATAGAAACTATGTAATACTATTCACGGCCCTTGAAAACCATGTTTTCTCCCATTTGGTCCCTATTCGGCTCTTATAAGGCCTAGTTCAGGCTAATCGGGATGTAAGTTTAACTTTTGGTCAAACTTAGAAATAAGTTTAATTAGTAGTAATAATACATAAAAATTATGTTATTCTACTCCCATCACTTGAAAACCTCATTTTCTACCTGTTTGGACTTTATTCGGTTCTTATAAGGCCTAGTTCAGACTAATAGGGCTAAAAGTTTGACTTTTGGTCAAACTTTTCAATTAACACTAGAATAGGTTAATTAGTACTAATTGATTATAAAAACTATGTAATACCTTTCTCAGCACTTGAAAACCTTGTTTTCTCCCTTTGGGTCCTATTCGGCTCTAACGAGGCCTAGTTCAGGCTAATAAGACTGAAGGTTTAAACTTTGGTCAAACTTTATAATTAAGACGAAAAATAAGTTTAATTAGTAGTATTATATATAAAAACTATGTCATACTACTCTTGGCTCTTGAAAACCTTATTTTCTCCCCGTTTGAGCCCTAATTGGCTCTTATAAGGTCTAATTCAGGCCAACCAGGGTTGAAAGTTTGACTCTTTGTCAAACGTTCCAATTAACACTAGAAACAAATTTAATTAATAGTAATTGTACATAGAAACTATATAATACCATTCATGGTCCTAGAAAACCATGTTTTCCACCCGTTTGGTCCCTATTCAGCTCTTATGAAGCCTAGTTCAGACTAATCGGGCTGAAAGTTTGACTTTTGGTAAAACTTCCCAATTAAGACGAGAACAAGTTTAAATAGTAGTAATTATACATAAAATTATGTATTACTTCTCCTTGCTCTTAGAAACCTTATTTTTCCCGTTTGTACCTTATTCGGCTCTTATGCTATAAGGTCTAGTCCAGACCAAACAGGGCTGAAAGTTTGACTTTTATTCAAACTTCTCAATAACACTAAAATAAGGTTAATTAGTCGTAATTGTAAATATAAACTATGTAATACCATTCACAGCCCTTGAAAACTATGTTTTCCTCCCTTTTGGTCCCTATTCGGCTCTTATAAGACCTAGTTCTGGCCAATCGGGGCTAAAAGTTTAACTCTTGATCAAACTTCCCAATTAACACTGAAAACAAGATTAATTAGTAGTAATTGTACATAAAAACTATGTAATACCATTCACGGCCCTTGAAAACCATGTTTTCTTCCCGTTTAGTTCCTTTTCGATTCTTATAAGGCCAATCAGGGCTGAAAGTTTCACTTTTGATCAAACTTCCAAATTAAGAATAAAAAAAGTATAATTTATAGTGGTTATATATAAAAACTTTGTAATACCACTCTTGGCTCTTAAAAACCTCATTTTCTCCCTGTTTTGGCCCTATTCAGCTCTAATAAGGCCTAGTTCAGGCCAATAAGGGCTTAATGTTCGACTTTAGGTCAAACTTCCTAATTAAAACTTAAAACAATTATAATTAGTAGTATGGGGCCCTAATGGGAAACCGCCTTTTCACTCGTTTGGGTCCTATTCGGCTATTATAAGGCCTAGTTTAGGCTATCAAGGGCTTAAAGTTTAATTTTTTATCAAACTTCCCAATTAACACTAGAAACAAGGTAATTCGCAGTAATTTTACATGAAAACTATGTAATATCACTCTTAGCTCTTAAAAATCATGTTTTCCTCTTGTTTGTCCCCTATTAGGCTCTTATAAGGCCTAATTCTAGCTAATCGGGGCTGAAAGTTTGACTTTGGTCAAACTTACAAATTAAGAATAGAAACAAATTAATTAGTTATAGTTTATACATAGAAAATATGTGAACTACTCCCGAATCCTGATAACCATGGTTTCTCCCCGTTTGGGCCCTATATGGCTCTTATAAGACCTTGTTTAGGCCAATCGGGGCTAAAAGTTTAACTTTTGGTAAAACTTCCCAATTAAGACTAGAAAAAAGTTTAGTTAGAAGTAATTACACTTAAAAACTATGTAATACTACCCCGACTCTTGAAAACCTCATTTCCCCCTGTTTGGGCCTTGTTCGGCTCTTATGTGGCGGCCCAGGCCAATCGGAGATGCAAGTTTGACTTTAGGTCAGTAATCCCAATTAACGCTAGAAATAAAATAAATTAGTAGTAATTGTACATAGAAACTATGTAATACCACTCTTACCTCTTGAAAATCATGTTTTCCTCTTGTTTGGCCCATATTAGGCTCTTATAAGGCCTAATTCTAGCTAACCGGGACTGAAAGTTTGACTTTGGTCAAACTTACAAATTAAGAATAGAAACAAATTAATTAGTTATAGTTTATACATAGAAACAATGTGAACTACTCCCGAATCCTGAAAACCATGGTTTCTCCCTATTGGGCCCTATATGGCTCTCATAAGACTTGGTTTAGGCCAATCGGGGATGAAAGTTTAACTTTTGGTAAAACTTCTCAATTAAGACTAGAAAAAAGTTTAGTTAGTAGTAATTACACTTAAAAACTATGTAATACTACCCCGACTCTTGAAAACCTCATTTCCCCCTGTTTGGGCCTTGTTCGGCTCTTATATGGCCGCCTAGGCCAATCGGAGATGCAAGTTTGACTTTGGGTCAGTAATCCCAATTAACGCTAGAAATAAAATAAATTAGTAGTAATTGTACATAGAAACTACGTAATACCACTCTTAGCTCTTGAAAATCATGTTTTCCTCTTGTTTGGGCCCTATTTGGCTCTTATAAGGCCTAGTTCTGGCTAATCGGGGCTGAAAGTTTGAATTTTGGTCGAACTTACAAATTAATTAGTTGTAGTTTATACATGGAAACTATGTGAACTACTCTCGAATCCTAAAAATCATGATTTCTCCCCGTTTGTGTCCTATACGGCTCTTATAAAATCTGGTTCAGGCCAATCGGGCCTGAAAGTTTAACTTTTGGTAAAACATCCTAATTAAGACGAGGAAAAAGTTTAATTAGTAGTAATTACACATAAAAACTGTGTAATACTACTCCCGACTCTTGAAAACCTCATTTCTCCCTATTTGGGCCTTGTTCGGCTCTTATATGGCGGCTTAGGCCAATCGGAGATGCAAGTTTGACTTTAGGTGAGTAATCCCACTTAACGCTAGAAATAAAATAAATTAGTAGTAATTATACATAGAAATTATGTAATACCACTCTAAGCTATTGAAAATCTTGTTTTCTTCCGTTTTGGGCCATATTCGACTCTATAAGGCCTAGTTCAGGCCAATTAAGGGCTGAAAGTTTGACTTTTGGTCAAACTTTCCAATTAAGACTAGAAATAAGTTTATTTAGTAATAATTATACATAAAAACTATATAATACTACTCCTGACTTTTGAAAACTGTATTTTCTCTCTGATTGGACCCATTAGGCACTTATCAGGCTAATTGAGGCCAATAGGAGCTGAAAGTTTCAATTTTAGTAAAACTTCTCAATTAACACTAGAAATAAGGTTAATCAGTAGTAATTGTACATAGCACTATGTAATACCTTTTATGGCCCTTGAAAACCATATTTTCCTCCCGTTTTAGTCACTATTTGGCTATTATAAGGTGTAGTTTAGGCCAATCGAGGCAGAAAGTTTGATTTTTGGTAAAACATTCTAATTAAGACTAGAAATAGTTTAATTAGTAATAATTATACATAAAAACTATGTACTACTGCTAATGACTCTTGAAAACCTTATTTTCTCCCTGTTTGGGCCCTAATCGGCTATTATAATGCCTAGTTTAGGCCAATCGGGACTGAAAGCTTGACTTTTGGTCAAACTTTCTTATTAACAATAGAAACAAGGTTAATTAGAAGTAATTATACATAAAAATAATGTAACACCATTCACGGCCTTTGAAAACCATGTTTTCCTCCCGTTTGGTCCCTATTCGGCTCTTATGAGGCCCAGTTCAGGCCAATCGGGACTGAAAGTCTGACTTTTAGTCAAACTTCTCAATTAAGACTAGAAACTAGTTTAATTAGTAGTAATTATACATAAAAACTATGTATTACTACTTCCGGCTTTTGAAAATTGTATTTTCTCCCCGGTTGGACCTTATTAGGCACTTATAAGGACTAGTTCAGGCTAATCAGGGCTGAAAGTTTGACTTTTGGTCAAACTTTTCAATTTAATATTAGAAATAAGGTTAATTAGAAATAATTGTATATAGAAACTATACAATACCACTCTCAGCCCTTGAAAATCATGTTTTTCCCGTTTGGGCCCTATTCGGCTCATATAAGGTCTAGTTCAGGCTAATCGGGGTTGAAAGTTTGACTCTTGGTAAAACTTCTCAATTAAGACTAGAAACTAGTTTAATTAATAGTAATTATACATAAAAACTATGTATTATTACTCTCAGCTCTTGAAACCTGATTTTCTCCTCGTTTGGGCCTTAATCGGCCATTATAAGGTCTTGTTCAGGCCAATCGGGACTGAAAGTTTCACTTTGATAAAACTTCTCAATTAAGATTAGAAACTAGTATAATTAGTAGTAATTATACATAAAAACTATATATTATTACTCCTGACTTTTGAAAACTGTATTTCTCCCCGTTTAGACCTTATTAGGCTCTTATAAGGCTCTTTTCAGGCCAATAGGGGCTAAAAGTTTCAGTTCCGGTCAAACTTCTCAATTAACACTAGAAATAAGGTTAATCAATAGAAAATTGTATATAGAACTACGTAATACCTTTCTCGGCCCTTGAAAATCATGTTTTTCTCCCGTTTGGTCCCTATTCGGCTCTTATAAGGCCTACTTCAGGCCAATCGGGGCTGAAAACTTGACTTTTGTAAAACTTGTCAATTAAGACTAGAAACTAGTTTAATTTGTAGTAATTATACATAAAAACTATGTATTACTACTCTCGGCTCTTGAAAACCTCGTTTTCCCCCGGTTTGGGCCTTAATCGGCTATTAGAAGGCCTAGTTCATGCCAATTGGGGCTCAAAGTTTGAGTTTTGGTCAAACTTCCCAATTAACACCATAAAAAACATTAATTAGTAGTAATTATACATAAAAACTATGTAATTCTATTCACGGCCCTTGAAACCATGTTTTCCTCCCGTTTGGTCTCTATTTGGCTCTTATAAGGCCTAGTTCAGGCCAATCGGAGATGAAAGTTTTACTTTTGGTCAAACATAGAAATAAGTTTAATTAGTAGTAATTATACATAAAAACTATGTCATTCTACTCCCGGCTCTTGAAAACCTCGTTTTCTCCCTATTTGGGCTTTGTTCGGCTCTTATAAGGCCTAGTTCAGGCTGATAGAGGCTGAAAGTTTGACTTTTAGTCAAACTTTCCAATTAACACTAGAAATAAGGTTAATTAGTACTAATTGTACATAAAAACTACGTAATACTACTCTCAGCACTTGAAAACCTAATTTTCTCCCATTTTAGTCCTATTTGGCTCTAATAAGGCCTAGTTAAGGCTAATAAGACTGAAGGTTTGACTTTTAGTCAAACTTTATAATTAAGACTAAAAAGAAGTTTAATTAGTGGTAATTATACGTAAAAACTATGTCATACTATTCTCGGCTCTTGAAAACCTCGTTTTCTCCCCGTTGGGCCCTAATCGGCTCTTATAAGGCTTACTCAGGCCAATCGGGGCTGAAAGTTTAACTCTTGGTCAAACTTTTCAATTAACACTAGAAATAAAGTTAATTAGTAGTAATTGTACATAGAAACTACTCATGACCCTTGAAAATCATGTTTTCCTCCCGTTTGGTCCCTATTCGGCTTTTATAAAGCCAAGTTCAGGCCAATCGGGGCTGAAAGTTTGACTTATGACAAAACTACCCAATTAAGACGAGAAACAAGTTTAATAAGTAGTAATACATAAAACTAATTATTACTTCTCCTTGCTCTTGGAAACCATATTTTTCCCGTTTGTACCTTATTCGGCACTTATGTTATAAGGTCTAGTCCAGACCAAATAGGGCTGAAAGTTTGACTTTTAGTCAAACTTCTCAATAACACTAGAAATAAGGTTAATTAGTCGTAATTGTACATATAAACTATGTAATACCATTCACAGCCCTTGAAAACTATGTTTTCCTCCCTTTTGATCCCTATTCGGCTCTTATAAGACCTAGTTCTGGCCAATCGGGGCTGAAAGTTTGACTCTTGATCAAACTCCCCAATTAACACTGAAAACAAGGTTAATTAGTAGTAATTGTACATAAAAACTATGTAATACTATCACGGCCCTTGAAAACCATGTTTTCTTTCCGTTTAGTCCCTTTTCGATTCTTACAAGGGCCAATCAGGGCTGAAAGTTTCACTTTTGATCAAACTTCCAAATTAAGAATAAAAAAAGTTCAATTTATAGTGGTTATATATAAAAACTTTGTAATACTACTCTCGGCTCTTAAAAACCTCGTTTTCTCCTGTTTTGGCCCTATTCAGCTCTAATAAGGCCTAGTTCAGGCCAATAAGGGCTTAATGTTCGACTTTTGGTCAAACTTCCTAATTAAAATTAAAACAATTTTAATTAGTAGTATAGGGCCCTAATGGGAAACCGCCTTTTCACCCGTTTGGGTCCTATTTGGCTCTTATAAGGCCTAGTTTAGGCTATCAAGGGCTTAAAGTTTTTTTTTGGTCAAACTTCCCAATTAACACTAGAAACAAGGTTAATTCGCAGTAATTGTACATGAAAACTATGTAATATCACTCTTAGCCCCTGAAAATCATGTTTTCTCTTTCTTGGCCTTATTTAGCTCTAATAAGCCTAGTTCTGGCTAATCGGGGCTGAAAGTTTGACTTTTGGTCAAACTTATAAATTAAGAATAGAAATAAATAAATTAGTTATAGTTTATACATAGAAACTATGTGAACTACTCCTAAATCCTGAAAATCATGGTTTCTCCCTGTTTGGGCCCTATATGGCTCTTATAAGACCTGGTTCAGGCCAATCGGGGCTGAAAGTTTAACTTTTAGTAAAGCTTCCTAATTTAGACTAGAAACAAGTTTAATTAGTAGTAATTACACATAAAAACTATGTAATAATACTCCCGACTCTTGAAAACCTCAGTTCTCCCTGTTTGGGCCTTGTTCGGCTCCTATATAGAGGCCTAAACTAATCGGAGATGCAAGTTTGACTTTAGGTCAGTAATCCCAATTAATTCTAGAAATAAAATAAATTAGTATTGTACATAGAAACTATGTAATACCACTCTAATCTCTTGAAAATCATGTTTTCTTCCGGTTTGGACTATATTCGGCTCTATAAGGCCTAGTTCAAGCCAATAAGGGCTGAAAGTTTGACTTTTGATCAAACTTTTCAATTAAGACTAGAAATAAGTTTATTTAGTAATAATTATATATAAAAAATATATAATACTACTCCTGACTTTTGAAAACTGTATTTTCTCTCTGATTGGACCCATTAGTCTCTTATAAGGCCTAATTCAGGCCAATAGGAGCTGAAAGTTTTAATTTTAGTCAAACTTCTCAATTAACACTACAAATAAGGTTAATCAGTAGTAATTGTACATAGCACTATATAATACCTTTTATGGCCCTTAAAAATCATATTTTCCTCCCGTTTAGTCACTATTCGGCTCTTACAAGGTGTAGCTTAGGCCAATCGAGGCTGAAAGTTTGATTTTGGTAAAACTTTCCAATTAAGATAGAAATTAGTTTAATTAGTAATAATTATACAGGAAAACAATGTGCTACTGCTAATGACTCTTGAAACCTCATTTTCTCCCTGTTTGGGCCCTAATCGGCTATTATAATGCCTAGTTTAGGCCAATCGAGACTGAAATTTTGACTTTTAGTCAAACTTTCTCATTAACACTAGAACAAGGCTAATTAGTAGTAATTATACATAAAAATATTGTAACACCATTTACGGCCTTTGAAAACCATATTTTCCTCCCGTTTGGTCCCTATTCGGCTCTTATGAGGCCCAGTTCAGGCCAATCGGGGCTGAAAGTTTGACTTTTAGTCAATCTTCTCAATTAAGACTAGAAACTAGTTTAATTAGTGATAATTATACATAAAAACTATGTATTACTATTTTCAGCTTTTGAAAACTATATTTTCTCCCCGGTTGGACCTTATTAGGCACTTATAAGGACTAGTTCAGGCTAATCAGGGCTGAAAGTTTGACTTTTGGTCAAACTTTCCAATTTAATATTAGAAACAAGGTTAATTAGTAATAATTATATATGGAAACTATACAATACCACCCTCAGCCCTTGAAAACCATGTTTTCTCCCGTTTGGGCCCTATTCGGCTTATATAAGGTCTAGTTCAGGCTGTCGGGGCTGAAAGTTTGACTCTTCATAAAATTTGTCAATTAAGACTAGAAACTAGTTTAATTAATAGTAATTATGCATAAAAACTATGTATTATTACTCTCGGCTCTTGAAACCTCGTTTTCTCCCCGTTTGGGTCTTAATCGGCCATTATAAGGTCTTTTTCAGGCCAATCGGGACTGAAAGTTTTACTTTTGGTAAAACTTCTCAATTAAGACTAGAAACTAGTATAATTAGTAGTAATTATACATAAAAACTATATATTACTACTCCTGACTTTTGAAAACTGTATTTTCTCCCCGTTTGGACCCTATTAGGCTCTTATAAGGCCCTTTTCAGGCCAATAGGGGATAAAAGTTTCAGTTCTGATCAAACTTCCCAATTAACATTAGAAAAAAGGTTAATCAATAGAAATTGTACATAGAATTATGTAATACCATTCTCGGCCCTTGAAATCATGTATTACTCCCGTTTGGTCCCTATTCGGCTCTTATAAGGCATACTTCAAGCCAATCGGAGCTGAAAACTTGACTTTTCGTAAAATTTCTCAATTAAGACTAGAAACTAGTTTAATTAGCAGTAATTATACATAAAAACTATGTATTACTACTCTCAGCTCTTAAACACCTCGTTTTCTCCCCGTTTGGGCCCTAATCGGCTATTATAAGGCCTAGTTCATGCCAATCGGGGCTCAAAGTTTGACTTTTGGTCAAATTTCCCAATTAACACTATAAACAAGATTAATTAGTAGTAATTATACATAGAAACTATGTAATACTATTCACGTCCCTTGAAAACCATGTTTTCCTCCCATTTGGTCTCTATTTGGCTCTTATAAGGCCTACTTCAGGCTAATCGGAGAGGAAAGTTTGACTTTTGGTCAAGTATAGAAATAATTTTAATAGTAGTAATTATATATAAAAACTATGTAATTCTACTCTTGGCTCTTGAAAACCTCATTTTCTCCCTGTTTGGGCTATGTTCGGCTCTTATTAGGCCTAGTTCAGGCTGAAGGGGCTGAAAGTTTGACTTTTGGTCAAACTTTCAAATTAACACTAGAAATAAGGTTAATTAGTACTAATTGTACATAAAAACTATGAATACCGCTCTCAGCACTTGAAAACCTTATTTTCTCCTGTTTTGGTCCTATTCGGCTCTACTACGGCCTAGTTCAGGCTAATAAGACTGAAGGTTTGACTTTTGGTCAAACTTTATAACTAAGAGTAAAAACACATTTAATTAGTGGTAATTATACATAAAAACTATGTCATACTGCTCTCGGCTCTTGAAAACCTCGTTTTCTCCCCGTTTGGGCCCTAATCGGCTCTTATAAGGCTTACTCAGGCCAATCTCGGGGCTGAAAGTTTAACTCTTGGTCAAACTTTTCAATTAACACAAGAAACAAAGTTAATTAGTAGTAATTGTACATAGAAACTATGAAATACCATTCATGGCCCTTGAAAACATGTTTTCCTCCCGTTTGGTCCCTATTCGGCTTTTATAAAGCCAAGTTCAGGCCAATCGGGGCTGAAAGTTTGACTTATGGTAAAACTACTCAATTAAGACGAGAAATAAGTTTAATTAGTAGTAATTATACATAAAACTATGTATTACTTCTCCTTGCTCTTGGAAACCTTATTTTTTCCTGTTTGTACCTTATTCGACTCTAAACTTATAAGGTCTTGTCCAGACCAAACAGGGCTGAAAGTTTGACTTTTAGTCAAACTTCTCTATAACACTAGAAAAAAGGTTAATTAGTCGAAATTGTACATATAAACTATGTAATACCAATTAACAGCCCTTGAAAACTATGTTTTCCTCCCTTTTGGTCCCTATTCGACTCTTATAACACATAGTTCAGGCCAAGCAGGGCTGAAAGTTGGACTCTTGATCAAACTTCCCAATTAACACTGAAAACAAGGTTAATTAGTAGTAATTGTATACAAAAACTATGCAATCTCATTCATGACCCTTGAAAACTATGTTTTCCTCCCGTTTAGTCCCTTTTCGACTCTTATAATAAGGCCAATCAGGGCTGAAAGTTTCACTTTTAGTCAAACTTTCAAATTAAGAATAGAATAAAGTTTAATTTATAGTGATTATACATAAAAACTTTGTAATACTACTCTCGGCTCTTAAAAACCTCGTCTTCTCCCTGTTTCACCCTATTCAGCTCTTATAAGGCCTAGTGAGTCAATCAAGGTTAAAAGTTTGTCTTTTGGACAAACTTTCAATTAACACTAGAAACAAAGTTAATTAGTCGTAATTGCATAAAGAAACTAATTAATACCACTCGCGGCTCTTGAAAACAATATTTTTCTCTCGTTAGGGCCCGATTTGGTTCATATAATGCGTAGTTCAGGCCAATTGGCGCTGAAGGTTTGACTTATGGTCAAACTTTCCGATTAGGAATAGAAACAAGTTTAATTAGTAATAAATATACATAAAAAATATGTGATACTATTCTCGGCTCTTGAAAATCATGCTTTCTCCCAGTTTGTGGCCTATTTGACTCTTACAATGCCTAGTTCAGACCAATCGGGGCTAAAATTTAACTTTTGGTCATACTTTCAGATTAAGATGAGAAACAACTTTAATTTGTAGTAATTGAACATAGAAATTTTCTAATACTACTATCAGCTCTTTAAAACCACATTTTCCCCTCGTCTGGGCTATATTCGGCTCTTATAAGGCCTTAATCAGGCCAATCGGGGCTGAAAGTTTGACTTTTAATCAAACTTCATAATTAAGAGTAGAACTAGTTTAATTAGTAGTTATTATACATAAAAATTATGTAATACAACTCACGACTCTTGAAAACCGCATTTTCCCCTTGTTTGGGCCCTATTGGGCTCTTATATGGACTATTTTCAAGCCAATTAGGGCTGAAAGTTTGACTTTAGATCAAACTTCCCAATTAACACTAGAAATAAGGTTAATTAGCAGTAATTGTACATAAAAATAAGTAATACTACTCACGGCTCTTGAAAACCTTGTTTTCCTCTTATTTGGGGTCTTATTTGGCTCTTATAAGGCCTAGCTCAGGCCAATCAGGGCTGAAAGTTTTACTTTTGGTCAAACTTCCTAATTAAGACCAGAAACATATAAAATTAGTAGTAAATTTATATAAAAACTATGTAATACATCTCAAGGCTCTTGAAAACATATTTTCTCTCCATTTGAACCCTATTCGACTGAGGCCTAATTCGGGTAAATCGAGGCTGAAAGTATGACTTTTGGTCAAACTTTCAGACTAAGACTTGAAACAACATTAATTAGCAGTAATTATGTATGGAATCTGTGTAATACTACTCCCGACTCTTGAAAACTCACGTTTTCTCCCCGTTTGGCCCTTATTCTGTGCTTATAAAGCCGAGTTCATGGCAATCGGGGTTGAAAGTTTGACTTTTAATTAAATTTTCTACTTAAGACTAGAAATAAGTTTAATTTTAAGTAATTTTACATAAAACTAGGTAATTCTACTCCCGGCTATTGAAAACCTCGGTTTCTCCTCGTTTGGGCCCTATTCGGCTCTTATAAGGCATATTTAACTTTGATCAAACTTGCCACTTATGACTAGAAATAAAGTTAATTAATAGTAAATGTACATAGAAACTATGTAATTTCACTCCCGGCTCTTGAAAATCTCGTTATCTCCTTGTTTGGGTTTTATTCGGCTCTTATAATACCTAGTTCAGGCCAATCGGGGCTGAAAGTTTTACTTTTGGTCAAACTTCTAGATTAAAACTAGAAACAAGTTTAAGTAGTAGTAATTGTACATAAAACTACGTAATACAACTCCTAGCTCTCTAAAACCACGTTTTCTCCCTATTTAGGCCGTATTCGGCTCTTATAAGGCCTATTCAGGCCAATCGGGGCTAAAAGTTTGACTTTTGATCTAACTTCTCAATTAAGACTAGAAACAAGTTTAATTAGTAGTAATTATACAAAAAAACTATGTAATACTACTCCCGGCTCTTGAAAACCTCGGCCCTTGAAAACAATATTTTCTCCCCGTTTGGGCCCTATTGGACTCTTATAAGGCCGAGTTCAGGCTAATCGACAATGTTAATTAGCTGTAATTGTACACAGAAACAATGTAATACGACTCTCAGCTCTTGAAAATTATATTTTCCTCTGGTTTGGGCCCTACTTGGCACTTATATGGCCGAGTCAGGCCAATCGGGGTTAAAAATTTGACTTTCGATCAATTTCAAAATTAAGCAAAGAAACAAGTTTAATTAGTAGTGGTTATACAAAGAAACTATGTGATACTACTCCAAGCGCTTGAAAGACACGTTTTCCCCCGTTTTCGCCCTATTCGGCTCTTATAAGGCCTAATTCAGGCCAATCGGGGCTGAAAATTTGACTATGGGTAAACTTTTTAATTACGACTAGAAACAAGTTTAGTTAGTAGTAATTATACATAAAAACTATGTCATACTACTCTCGGCTCTTGAAAATCTCGTTTTCTCCCCGTTTGGGCCTTATTCGGGTCTTATTAGGCCAATTCGAGCCAATCGGGGCTGAAATTTTGACTTTTGGTCAAACTTCCCAATTAATACTAGAATCAAGGTAATTAGTAATAATTGTATATAGAAACTATGTAATACTACTCTCAGCTATTAAAAAATCATGTTTTCTCCCAATAGGGCCTTTTTCGGCTCAGATAAGGCCTGGTTCAGTCAGGCCAATAAGAGCTGAAGGTTTGACTTTTGGTTAAACTTCCTAATTAAGACTAGAAATAAGTTTAACTAGTAGTAATTAAACATAAAAAACTATGTCATACTACTCTTGGCTCTTGCAAACCTCATTTTCTCCCCGTTTGGCCCCTAATCGGCTCTTATAAGGCCAAATTCAGGCCAATCGGAGCTGAAGTTTGAGTTAACACTAGAAACAAAGTTAATTAGTACTAATTGTATATAGAAACTATGTAGGCACGATTGGTGAACTAGGCCTTAAAAGAGCCGAATATTGCACAAACAGGGAGAAAATGTGGTTTACCAGAGCCGAATATTGCACAATTACTACTAATTAATTTTATTTCTAATCTTAGTTGAGATGCTTGACAAAGTCAAACTTTCATTCTCGAATGGCCTGAACTAGGCCTTATAAGAGCTGAATTGGGCCAAAACGGGGAGAAAATGTGATTTTCAAGAGCTGAAAGTAGCATTACATAATTTTTATGTACAATTACTACTAATTAAACTAGTTCTAGTCTTAATTTGAAAATTTAACTAAAAATCAAACTTTCAGCCCTGATTGGCCTGAACTAGGCCTTATAATTTGGTCTAAACGGGGTGTAAACATAGTTTTCATGAGTGAGAGTAGTTTTACATAGATTCTATGTACAATTATTGCTAGCTGAACTTGTTTCTAGTATTAATTTGGTAATTTAACTAAAAACTCAAACTTTCAGCCCCGATTGGCCTGAACTAGGCATTATAAAAGATAAACAGTGCCCAAATGAGGAGAAAATAAGTTTACCAAGAGCTGTGAGTGGATTATACATAAAAACTATGTGATTCTATTCACGGCCCTTGAAAACCATGTTTTCCTCCCGTTTGGTCTCTATTTGGCTCTTATAAGGCTTAGTTCAGGCCAATCGGAGATGAAAGTTTTACTTTGGTCAAACATAGAAATAAGTTTAATTAGTAATAATTATACATAAAAACTATGTCATTCTACTCCCGGCCCTTGAAAACTATGTTTTCTCCCTTTTGGTCCCTATTCGGCTCTTATAAGACGTTCGGCTCTTATAAGGCCTAGTTCAGGCTGATAGGGGCTGAAAGTTTGACTCTTGGTCAAACTTTCTAATTAACACTAGAAATAAAGTTAATTAGTACTAATTGTACATAAAAACTATGTAATACCACTCTCAGCACTTGAAAACCTTATTTTCTCCCATTTTAGTCCTATTCGGCTCTAATAAGGCCTAGTTCAGGCTAATAAGACTGAAGGTTTGACTTTTGATCAAACTTTATAATTAAGACTAAAAAGAAGTTTAATTAGTGGTAATTATACATAAAAACTATGTCATACTATTCTCGGCTCTTGAAAACCTCGTTTTCTCCCCGTTTAGGCCCTAATCGGCTCTTATAAGGCTTACTCAGGCCAATCGGGGCTGAAAGTTTAACTCTTGGTCAAACTTTTCAATTAACATTAGAAACAAAGTTAATTAGTAGTAATTGTACATAGAAACTATGTAATACCTTTCATGGCCCTTGAAAATCATGTTTTCCTCACGTTTGGTCCCTATTCGGCTTTTAAAAAGCCAAGTTCAGGCCAATCGGGGCTGAAAGTTTGACCTATGGTAAAACTACCCAATTAAGACGAGAAACAAGTTTAATTAGTACTAATGCATAAAACTATTTAATACTTCTCCTTTCTCTTGGAAACCATATTTTTCCCGTTTGTACCATATTCGGCTCTTATGTTATAAGGTCTAATCCAGACCAAACAGGGCTGAAAGTTTGACTTTTAGTCAAACTTCTCAATAATGCTAGAAATAAGGTTAATTAGTCATAATTGTACATATAAACTCTATGTAATACCATTCACAGCCCTTGAAAACTATGTTTTCCTCCCTTTTGATCCCTATTCGGCTCTTATAAGACCTAGTTCTGACCAATCGGGGCTGAAAGTTTGACTCTTGATCAAACTCCCCAATTAACACTGAAAACAAGGTTAATTAGTAGTAATTGTACATAAAAACTATGTAATACAATCACGGCCCTTGAAAACCCCCTTTTAGTCCCTTTTCGATTCTTACAAGGCCCAATCAGGGCTGAAAGTTCACTTTGATCAAACTTCCAAATTAAGAATAAAAAAATATTTAATTTATAGTGGTTATGTATAAAACCTTTGTAATACTACTCTCAGCTCTTAAAAACCTCATTTTCTCCCTGTTTTGGCCCTATTCAGCTCTAATAAGGCCTAGTTCAGGCTAATAAGTGCTTAATGTTTGACTTTTGGTTAAACTTTCTAATTAAAACTTAAAACAATTTTAATTAGTAGAATGGGCCCTAATGGGAAACCGCCTTTTCACCCGTTTGCGTCCTATTCGGCTCTTATAAGGCCTACTTCAAGCCCATCGGGACTGAAAACTTGGCTTTTAGTAAAACTTCTCAATTAAGACTAGAAACTAGTTTAATTTGTAGTAATTATACATAAAAACTATCTATTACTACTCTCGGCTCTTGAAAATCTCGTTTTCTCCCCATTTGGGCCTTAATCGGCTATTATAAGGCCTAGCTCGCGCCAATGGGGCTCAAAGTTTGACTTTTGGTCAAACTTCCCAATTAACACTATAAAAAAGATTAATTAGTAGTAATTATACATAAAAACTATGTAATTCTATTCATGGCCCTTGAAAACCATGTTTTCCTCCCGTTTGGTCTCTATTTGGCTCTTATAAGGCCTAGTTTAGGCCAATCGGAGATGAAAGTTTTACTTTTGGTCAAACATAGAACTAAGTTTAATTAGTAGTAATTATACATAAAAACTATGTCATTCTACTCCCGGCCCTTGAAAACTATGTTTTCTCCCTTTTGGTCCCTATTCGGCTCTTATAAGGCCTATTTCAGGCTGATAGGGGCTGAAAGTTTGACTCTTGGTCAAACTTTCTAATTAACACTAGAATAAGGTTAATTAGTACTAATTGTACATAAAAACTATGTAATACCACTCTCAGCACTTGAAAACCTTATTTTCTCCCGTTTAGTCCTATTCAACTCTAATAAGGCCTAGTTCAGGCTAATAAGACTGAAGTTTGACTTTTGGTCAAACTTTATAATTAAGACTAAAAAGAAGTTTAATTAGTGGTAATTATACATAAAAACTATGTCATACTATTCTCGGCTCTTGAAAACCTCGGTTTCTCCCCGTTTGGGCCTAATCGGCTCTTATAAGGCTTACTCAGGCCAATCGGGGCTGAAAGTTTAACTCTTGGTCAAACTTTTCAATTAACACTAGAAACAAAGTTAATTAGTAGTAATTGTACATAGAAACTATGTAATACCTTTCATGGCCCTTGAAAATCATGTTTTCCTCACGTTTGGTCCCTATTCGGCTTTTAAAAGCCAAGTCAGGCCAATCGGGGCTGAAAGTTTGACTTATGGTAAAACTACCAATTAAGACGAGAAACAAGTTTAATTAGTAGTAATGCATAAAACTATTTATAGCTTCTACTTGCTGTTGGAAACCATATTTTTCCCGTTTGTACTTTATTCGGCTCTTATGTTATAAGGTCTAGTCCTGACCAAACAGGGCTGAAAGTTTGACTTTTATCAAACTTCTCAATAACACGAGAAATAAGGTTAATTAGTCGTAATTGAAAATATAAACTATGTAATACCATTCACAGCCCTTGAAAACTATGTTTTTCTCCCTTTTGGTCCCTATTCGGCTCTTATAAGACCTAATTTTGGCCAATCGGGTTTGAAAGTTTGACTCTTGATCAAACTTCCCAATTAACACTGAAAACAAGGTTAATTAGTAGTAATTGTATATAAAAACTATGTAATACCATCACGGCCCTTGAAAACCATGTTTGCTTCCCGTTTAGTCCCTTTTCGATTCTTACAAGGCCCAATCAGGGCTGAAAGTTTCACTTTTGATCAAACTTTCAAATTAAGAAATAAAAAAAGTTTAATTTATAGTGGTTATATATAAAAAACTTTGTAATACTACTCTCGGCTCTTAAAAACCTCGTTTTCTCCCTGTTTTGGCCCTATTCAGCTCTAATAAGGTCTAGTTCAGGCCAATAAGGGCTTAATGTTCGACTTTTGGTCAAACTTCCTAATTAAAACTTAAAACAATTTTAATTAGTAGTATAGGGCCCTAATGGGAAACCGCCTTTTCGCCCGTTTGGGTCCTATTCGGCTCTTATAAGGCCTAGTTTAGGCTATCAAGGGCTTAAAATTTAATTTTTGTCAAACTTCCCAATTAACACTAGAAACAAGGTTAATTCGCAGTAATTGTACATAGAAACTATGTAATATCACTCTTAGCTCTTGAAAATCATGTTTTCGTCTTCTTTGGCCCCTATTTAGCTCTTATAAGGCCTAGTTCTGGCTAATCATGACTGAAAGTTTGACTTTTGATCAATCTTCTTTATTAAGAATAGAAATAAGTTTAATTTGTAGTAACTATACATAAAACTATGTAATTCTACTCCCGGCTATTGAAAACCTCGATTTCTCCCTGTTTAGGCCTTATTCGGCACTTATAAGGCATATTTCAGACCAATCGTAACTAAAAGTTTGACTTGAAAACTATATTAATTTGTAGTAAATGTACATAAAAACTATGTAATTTTGCTCACTTGCTCTTGAAAACTATGTTTTCTTCCTGTGTGAGCCTTGTTCGGCTCTGATATGGCCTAGTTCAGGCCAATCAGCGCTGAAAATTTAACTTTTGGCCAAACTTCCCAATTAAAACTAGAAATAAGATTAATTTGTATTAATTTTACATAGAACTATGTAATACCACTGTCAACTCTTGAAACCATATTTTCTTCCCGTTTGGGCCCTAATATGCACTTATAAGGTTTGACGTTTGGTCAAACTTCCTAATTAAGCCTTAAAACAAGTTTACTTAGTAGTAATTATACAAAAAACTATGTAACACTACTCTGGGATCTTGAAAACTACATTTTCACCCGTTTGAGCCCTATTCGGCCTTATAAGGCTTAGTTTAGGCTAACCAGGGTTGAAAGTTTGATTTTAGCTCAAACTTCCCAATTAACACTAGAAACATGGTTCATTAGCAGTAATTGTACATAAAAACTATGTAATACCACTCTCACCACTTGAAAATCATGTTTTCCTTAAGTTTGGACTCTATTTGGCTTTTATAAGGCATACTTCAGGCCAATCGGGGCTAAAAGTTTGACTTTTGGTAAAACTTCTCAAAATTAAGACTAGAAAAAATTTAATTAGTAGGAATTATAAATAAAAACAATGTATTACTACTCTCAGCTCTTAAAAACCTCGTTTTTTTCCCGTTTTGGCTCTAATTAGCTATTATAAGGCTTAGTTCACGCCAATCGGGGCTGAAAGTTTGACTTTTGGTCAAACTTCTCAATTAACACTATAAACAAAGTTAATTAGTTGTAATTGTACATAGAAACTATGTAATACTATTCACGGCCCTTGAAAACCATATTTTTCTCCCGTTTGGTCCCTATTCGGCTCTTATAAGGCCTAGTTCAGGCTAATCGGGGATGAAAGTTTGACTTTTGGTCAAACTTAGAAATAAGTTTAATTAGTAGTAATAATACATAAAAACTATGTTATTCTACTCCCATCTTTTAAAAACCTCGTTTTGTACTTGTTTGGACTTTATTTGGTTCTTATATGGCCTAATTCAGACTAATAGTGGCTAAAAGTTTGACTTTTGGTCAAACTTTTCAATTAACATTAGAAATAAGGTTAATTAGTACTAATTATACATAAAAATAATGTAATACCACTCTCAGTACTTGAAAACCTTGTTTTCTCCCTTTTGGGTCCTATTCGGCTCTAATGAGGCCTAGTTCAGGCTAATAAGAACTGAAGGTTTAACTTTTGGTCAAACTTCATACTTAAGACGAAAAATAAGTTTAATTAGTAGTATTTATACATAAAAACTATGTCATACTACTCTCGGCTCTTGAAAACCTCATTTTCTCCCGTTTGGGCCCTGATCGGCTCTTATAAGGCCTAATTCAGGCCAATCGGGGCTGAAAGTTTGACTCTTGGTCAAACTTTCCAATTAACACTGAAAATAAATTTAATTAATAGTAATTGTATATAGAAACTATGTAATACCATTCATGGTCTTTGAAAACCATATTTTCCTCCCGTTTGTCCCTATTCCGCTCTTATGAAGTCTAGTTCAGACCAATCGGGGCTGAATGTTTGACTTTTGGTAAAACTTTCCAATTAAGACGAGAAACAAGTTTAATTAGTAGTAATTATAAATAAAATTATGTATTACTTCTCCTTGCTCTTAGAAACCTTGTTTTTCCCATTTGTACCTTATTCGGTTCTTATGCTATAAGGTCTAGTCCAGACCAAACAGGGCTGAAAGTTTGACTTTTATTCAAACTTATCAATAAAACTAGAAATAAGGTTAATTAGTCGTAATTGTAAATGTAAACTATGTAATACCATTCACAGCCCTTGAAAACTATGTTTCCTCCCTTTTGGTCCCTATTCGGCTCTTATAAGACCTAGTTCTGGCCAATCGGGGCTGAAAGTTTGACTCTTATCAAACTTCCCAATTAACACTGAAAATAAGATTAATTAGCAGTAATTGTACATAAAAACTATTTAATACCATTCACGGCCCTTGAAAATCATGTTTTCTTCCGTTTTAGTTCCTTTTCAATTCTTATAAGGTCAATCAGGGCTGAAAGTTTCACTTTTGATCAAACTTTCAAATTAAGAGTAAAAAAAGTTTAATTTATAGTGGTTATATATAAAAACTTTGTAATACCACACTCGGCTCTTAAAAACCTCGTGTTCTCCCTGTTTTGGCCCTATTCAGCTCTAATAAGGCCTCGTTTAGGCCAATAAGGGCTTAATGTTTGACTTTAGGTTAAACTTCCTAATTAAGACTTAAAACAATTTTAATTAGTAGTATAGGGCCCTAATGGGAAACTGCCTTTTCACCCGTTTAGGTCATATTCGGCTCTTATAAGGCCGACTTTAGGCTATCAAGGGCTTTAAAGTTTAATTTTTTGTCAAACTTCCCAATTAACACTAGAAACAAGGTTAATTCGCAGTAATTTTACATGGAAACTATGTAATATCACTCTTACCTCTTGAAAATCATGTTTTCCTCTTGTTTGGCCCCTATTAGGCTCTTATAAGGCCTAATTCTGGCTAATCGGGGCTGAAAGTTTGACTTTTAGTCAAACTTACGAATTAAAAATAGAAACAAATTAATTAGTTATAGTTTATACATAGAAACTATGTGAACTACTCCCGAATCCTGAAAACCATGGTTTCTCCCAGTTTGGGCCCTATATGGCTCTTATAGGACCTGGTTTAGGCCAATTGGGGCTAAAAGTTTAACTTTTAGTAAAACTTCCCAATTAAGACTAGAAACAAGTTTAGTTAGTAGTAATTACACATAAAAACTATGTAATACTACTCCCGACTCTTGAAAACCTCATTTCCCCCTGTTTGGGCCTTGTTCGGCTCTTATATGGCGGCCTAGGCTAATCGGAGATGCAAGTTTGAATTTAGGTCAGTAAGCCCAATTAACGCTAGAAATAAAATAAATTAGTAGTAATTGTACATAGAAACTATGTAATACCACTCTAAGCTCTTGAAAATCATGTTTTCTTCCGGTTTGGGCCATATTCGGCTCTATAAGGCCTAGTTCAGGCCAATAAGGGCTGAAAGTTTGACTTTTGGTCGAACTTTCCAATTAAGACTATAAATAAGTTTATTTAGTAATAATTATACATAAAAACTATATAATACTCCTGACTTTTGAAAACTGTATTTTCTCTCTGATTGGACCCATTAGGCTCTTATAAGGCCTAATTCAGGCCAATAGGGGCTGAAAGTTTCAATTTTAGTCAAACTTCTCAATTAATACTAGAAATAAGGTTAATCAGTAGTAATTGTACATAGCAATATGTAATACCTTTTACGGCCCTTGAAAACTATATTTTCCTCCCGTTTAGTCACGATTCGGCTCTTATAAGGTGTAGTTTAGGCCAATCGAGGCTGAAATTTTAATTTTTGGTAAAACTTTCTAATTAAGACTAGAAACGAGTTTAATTAGTAATAATTATACATAAAAACTATGTGCTACTGCTAACGACTCTTGAAAACCTTATTTTCTCCCTGTTTGGGCCCTAATCGGCTATTATAATGCCTAGTTTAGGCCAACCGGGACTGAAAGCTTGACTTTTGGTCAAACTTTCTCATTAACACTAGAAACAAGGTTAATTAGAAGTAATTATACATAAAAACAATGTAACACCATTCACGGCCTTTGAAAATCATGTTTTCCTCCCGTTTGTCCCTATTCTGCTCTTATGAGGCCCAGTTCAGGCCAATCGGGGCTGAAAGTTTGACTTTTAGTCAAACTTCTCAATTAAGACTAGAAACTAGTTTAATTAGTAGTAATTATACATAAAAACTATGTTTTACTACTTTCGGCTTTTGAAAATTGTATTTTCTCCCCGGTTGGATCTTATTAGGCACTTATTAGGACTAGTTCAGGCTAATCAGGGCTGAAAGTTTGACTTTGGTCAAACTTTCCAATTTAATATTAGAAACAAGGTTAACTAGTAATAATTGTATATAGAAACTATACAATACCCCTCTCAGCCCTTGAAAACCATGATTTTCTCCCGTTTAGGCCCTATTCGGCTCATATAAGGTCTAGTTCAGGCTAATCGGGCTGAAAGTTTGACTCTTGGTAAAACTTCTCAATTAAGACTAGAAACTAGTTTAATTAATAGTAATTATACATAAAAACTATGTATTATTACTTTCGGCACTTGAAACCTCGTTTTCTCCCCGTTTGGGCCTTAATCGGCCATTATAAGGTCCTGTTCAGGCCAATCGGGACTGAAAGTTTCATTTTTGGTAAAACTTCTCAATTAAAATTAGAAACTAGTATAATTAGTAGTAATTATACATAAAAACTATATATTACTACTCCTGACTTTTGAAAACTGTATTTTCTCCCCGTTTAGACCCTATTAGGCTCTTATAAGGGCCTTTTCCGGCCAATAGGGGCTAAAAATTTAAGTTCTGGTCAAACTTCCCTATTGACACTAGAAAAAGGTTAATCAATAGAAATTGTATATAGAACTACGTAATACCTTTCTCGGCCCGTGAAAATCATGTTTTCCTCCCGTTTGGTCCCTATTCGGCTCTTATAAGGCCTACTTAAGGCCAATCGAGGCTGAAAACTTGACTTTTAGTAAAACTTCTCAATTAAGACTAGAAAACTAGTTTAATTTGTAGTAATTATACATAAAAATTATGTATTACTACTCTCGGCTCTTGAAAACCTCGCTTTCTCCCCGTTTGGGCCTTAATCGGCTATTATAAGGCCTAATTCACGCCAATTGGGGCTCAAAGATTGACTTTTGGTCAAACTTCCCAATTAACACTATAAAAAAGATTAATTAGTAGTAATTATACATAAAAACTATGTAATTCTATTCACGGCCCATGAAAACCATGTTTTCCTCCCGTTTGGTCTCTATTTGGCTCTTATAAAGCCTAGTCCAGGCCAATCGGAGATGAAAGTTTTACTTTTAGTCAAACATAGAAATAAGTTTAATTAGTAGTAATTATACATAAAAACTATGGCATTCTACTTCCGGATCTTGAAAACCTCGTTTTCTCCCTGTTTGGGTTTGTCCGGCTCTTATAAAAGCCCTGATTGGCCTGAACTAGGCCTTATAAGAGCTGAATAGGGTGAAACAGGGTTAGACGAGGTTTTTAAGAGCCGAGAGTAGTATTACAAAGTTTTTATGTATAATCACTATAAATTAAACTTTTTTCTATTCTTAATTTGAAAGTTTGATTAAAAGTGAAACTTTCAGCCCTGATTGGCCTTATAAGAGTCGAAAAGGGACTAAACGGGAGGAAAAACATAGTTTTCAAGGGTCGTGAATGATATTACATAGTTTCTATATACAATTACTACTAATTAACCTTGTTTTCAGTGTTAATTGGGAAGTTTGATAAAGAGTCCAACTTTCAGCCCTGCTTGGCCTGAACTATGTGTTATAAGAGCCGAATAGGGACCAAAAGGGAGGAAAACATAGTTTTCAAGGGCTGTGAATGGGTATTACATAGTTTATATGTACAATTACGACTAATTAACCTTTTTTCTAGTGTTATAGAGAAGTTTGACTAAAAGTCAAACTTTCAGCCCTGTTTGGTCTGGACAAGACCTTATAAGTTTAGAGTCGAATAAGGTACAAACAGGAAAAAATAAGGTTTCCAAGAGCAAGGAGAAGTAATACATAGTTTTATGTATAATTACTACTAATTAAACTTATTTCTCGTCTTAATTGAGTAGTTTTACCATAAGTCAAACTTTCAGCCCCGATTGGCCTGAACTTGGCTTTATAAAAGCCGAATAGGGACCAAACGGGAGGAAAACATGTTTTCAAAGGCCATGAATGGTATTTCATAGTTTCTATGTACAATTACTACTAATTAACTTTGTTTCTTGTGTTAATTGAAAAGTTTGACCAAGAGTTAAACTTTCAGCCCCGAGATTGGCCTGAGTAAGCCTTATAAGAGCCGATTAGGGCCCAAACGGGGAGAAAACGAGGTTTTCAAGAGCCGAGAGCAGTATGACATAGTTTTTATGTATAATTACCACTAATTAAATTTGTTTTTACTCTTAGTTATAAAGTTTGACCAAAAGTCAAACCTTCAGTCTTATTAGCCTGAACTAGGCCTTAGTAGAGCCGAATAGGACCAAAACAGGAGAAAATAAGGTTTTCAAGTGCTGAGAGCGGTATTACATAGTTTTTATGTACAATTAGTACTAATTAACCTTATTTCTAGTGTTAATTTGAAAGTTTGACCAAAAGTCAAACTTTCAGCCCCTTCAGCCTGAACTAGGCCTAATAAGAGCCGAACAAAGCCCAAACAGGGAGAAAATGAGGTTTTCAAGAGCCAAGAGTAGAATTACATAGTTTTTATATATAATTACTACTATTAAAACTTATTTCTATACTTGACCAAAAGTCAAACTTTCCTCTCCGATTAGCCTGAAGTAGGCCTTATAAGAGCCAAATAGAGACCAAACGGGAGGAAAACATGGTTTTCAAGGGACGTGAATAGTATTACATAGTTTCTATGTATAATTACTACTAATTAATCTTGTTTATAGTGTTAATTGGGAAGTTTGACCAAAAGTCAAACTTTGAGCCCCGATTGGCATGAACTAGGCCTTATAATAGCCGATTAGGGCCCAAACGGGGAGAAAACGAGGTTTTCAAGAGCTGAGAGTAGTAATACAAAGTTTATATGTATAATTACTGCTAATTAAACTAGTTTCTAGTCTTAATTGAAAAATTTTATGAAAAGTCAAGTTTTCAGCTCCGATTGGCTTGAAGTATGCCTTATAAGAGCCGAATAAGGACCAAACGGGAGGAAAACATGATTTTCAAGGGACGAGAATGGTATTACGTAGTTCTATGTACAATTTCTATTGATTAACCTTTTTTCTAGTGTTAATTGGGAAGTTTGACCAGAACTGAAACTTTTAGCCCCTATTGGCCTGAAAAGGGCCTCATAAGAGCCTAATAGGGTCCAAACAGGGAGAAAATACAGTTTTCAAAAGTCAGGAGTAGTAATATATAGTTTTTATTTATAATTACTACTAATTATACTAGTTTCTAGTCTTAATTGAGAAGGTTTTACCAAAAGTGAAACTTTCAGTCCCGATTGGCCTGAACAAGACCTGATAATGGCCGATTAAGACCTGAACGGGGAGAAAACGAGGTTTCAAGAGTCGAGAGTAATAATACATAGTTTTTATGCATAATTACTACTAATTAAACTAGTTTCTAGTCTTAATTGACAAATTTTACGAAGTGTCAAACTTTCAGGCCTGATCAGCCTGAACTAGACCTTATCTTATATGAGCCGAATAGGGCCCAAATGGGAGAAAATATGGTTTTCAAGGGCTGAGACTGGTATTGTATAGTTTCTATATACAATTATTACTAATTAACCTTGTTTCTAATATTAAATTGGAAAGTTTGACCAAAAGTCAAACTTTCAGCCCTGATTAGCCTGAACAAGTGCTTATAAGTGCCTAATAAGGTCCAACCTGGGAGAAAATATAGTTTTCAAAAGCCGGAAATAGTAATATATAGTTTTTATGTATAATTACCACTAATTAAACTAGTTTCTAGTCTTAATTGAGAAGTTTGACTAAAAGTCAAACTTTCAGCCCCGATTGGCCTGAACTGGGCCTCATAAGAGCCGAATAGGGACCAAAACGGGAGGAAAACATGGTTTTCAAAGGCCGTGAATGGTGTTACATTGTTTTTATGTATAATTACTACTAATTAGCCTTATTCTAGTGTTAATGAGAAAGTTTGACTAAAAGTCAAAATTTCAGTCCCGATTGGCCTAAACTAGGCATCATAATAGCCGATTAGGGCCCAAACAGGGAGAAAATGAGGTTTCAAGAGTCATTAGCAGTAGCACATAGTTTTCCTGTATAATTATTACTAATTAAACTAATTTTAATCTTAATTGGAAAGTTTTACCAAAAATCAAACTTTTAGCCTCGAATTGGCCTATACTACACCTTGTAAGAGCCGAATAATGACTAAACGAGAGGAAAATATGATTTTTAAGGGCCATAAAAGGTATTATATAGTGCTATGTACAATTACTACTGATTAACCTTATTTCTAGTGTTAATTGAGAAGTTTGACTAAAATTGAAACTTTCAGCCCCTATTAGCCAGAACTAGGCCTTATTAGAGCTAAATAAAGGCCAAAGAAGAGGAAAACATGATTTTCAAGAGCTAAGAGTGATATTACATAGTTTCCACGTACAATTACTGCGAATTAACCTTGTTTCTAGTGTTAATTGGGAAGTTTGACCAAAATTTAAACTTTAAGCCCTAGATAGCCTAAACTAGGCCTTATAAGAGCCAAATAGGACCCAAATGGGTGAAAAGGCGGTTTCCCATTAGGGCCCTATACTACTAATTAAAATTGTTTTAAATTTAATTAGGAAGTTTGACCAAAAGTCGAACATTAAGCCCTTATTGGACTGAACTAGGCCTTATTAGAGCTGAATAGGGCCAAAATAGGGAGAAAACGAGGTTTTTAAGAGCCGAGAGTAGTATTACAAAGTTTTTATGTATAACCACTATAAATTGAACTTTTTTTATTTTTAATTTGGAAGTTTGATCAAAAGTGAACTTTTTGCCCTGATTGGCCCTTGTAAGAATCGAAAAGGGACTAAAAGGGAAGAAAACATGGTTTTCAAGGGCTATGATGGTATTACATTGTTTTTATGTACAATTACTACTAATTAACCTTGTTTTCAGTGTTAATTGGGGAGTTTGATCAAGAGTCAAACTTTCAGCCCCGATTGGCCAGAACTTGGTCTTATAAGAGCCGAATAGGGATCAAAAGGGAGGAAAACATAGTTTTCAAGGGCTGTGAATGGTATTACATAGTTTATATGTACAATTACGACTAATTAACCTTATTTCTAGTGTTATTGAGAAGTTTGACTAAAAGTTAAACTTTTAGCCCTGTTTGGTATGGACTAGACCTCATAACATAAGAGCCGAATAAGGTACAAACGGGAAAAATATGGTTTCCAAGAGCAAGGAGAAGTAATAATTAGTTTTATGTATTACTACTAATTAAACTTGTTTCTCGTCTTAATGGGTAGTTTTATCATAAGTCAAACTTTCAGCCCTGATTGGCCTGAACTTGGCTTTATAAAAGCCGAATAGGGACCAAACGGGAGGAAAACATGATTTTCAAGGGTCATGAGTAGTTTCTATGTACAATTACTACTAATTAACTTTGTTCTAGTGTTAATTGAAAAGTTTGACCAAGAGTTAAACTTTCAGCCCCGATTGGCCTGAGTAAGCCTTATAAGAGCCGATTAGGGCCCAAACGTGGAGAAAACGAGGTTTTCAAGAGCCGAGAAAAGTATGACATAGTTTTTATGTATAATTACCACTAATTAAACTTCTTTTTAGTCTTAATTATAAAGTTTGACTAAAAGTCAAACCTTCAGTCTTATTAGCCTGAACTAGGCCTTATTAGAGCCGAATAAGACTAAAAAGGGAGAAAATAAGGTTTTCAAGTGATGAGAGTAGTATTACGTAGTTTTTATGTACAATTAGTACTAATTAACCTTATTTCTAGTGTTAATTGGAAAGTTTGACTAAAAGTTAAACTTTCAGCCCCTATCAGCCTGAACTAGGCCTTATAAGAGCCGAACAAAGCCCAAACAGGGAGAAAACGAGGTTTTCAAGAGCCGGGAGTAGAATGACATAGTTTTTATGTATAATTACTATTAATTAAACTTATTTCTATGTTTGACCAAAAGTAAAACTTTCATCTCCGATTGGCCTAAACTAGGCCTTATAAGAGCCAAATAGAGACCAAACGGGAGGAAAACATGGTTCAAGGGCCGTGAATAGAATTACATAGTTTTTATGTATAATTACTACTAATTATCTTTTTATAGTGTCAATTGGGAGGTTTGACCAAAAGTCAAAGTTTAAGCCCCAATTGGCGTGAACTAGGCCTTATAATAGCCGATTAAGGCCCAAATGGGAAGAAAATGAAGTTTTCAAGAGCCGAGAGTAGTAATACATAGTTTTTATGTATAATTACTATAAATTATACTAGTTTCTAGTCTTAATTGAGAAGTTTTACAAAAAGTCAAGTTTTCAACCCCGATTGGCCTGAAGTAGGCCTTATAAGAGCCGAATAGGGACCAAATAGGTGAAAAACATGATTTTCAAGGGCCGAGAAAGGTATTACGTAGTTCTATATACAATTTCTATTGATTAACATTTTTTCTAGTGTTAATTGGGAAGTTTGACCAGAACTGAAACTTTTAGCCCCGATTGGCCTGAAAAGGGCCTTATAAGAGCCTAATATGGTCTAAACGAGGAGAAAATGCAGTTTTCAAAAGTCAGGAGTAGTAATATATAGTTTTTATGTATAATTACTACTAATTATACTAGTTTCTAATCTTAATTGAGAAGTTTTATCAAAAGTGAAACTTTCAGTCCGATTGGCCTGAACAAGACCTTATAATGGCCGATTAAGGCCCAAACGAGGAGAAAACGAGGTTTCAAGAGCCGAGAGTAATAATACATTGTTTTTATATATAATTACTATTAATTAAACTAGTTTCTAGTCTTAATTGAGAAGTTTTACCAAGAGTCAAACTTTCAACCCCGATTAGCCTGAACTTGACCTTATATGAGCCGAACAGGGCCCAAACGGGAGAAAACATTATTTTCAAAGGCTGAGAGTGGTATTGTATAGTTTCTATATACAATTATTACTAATTAACCTTATTTCTAATGTTAAATTGGAAAGTTTTACAAAAAGTCAAACTTTCAGCCCTGATTATCCTGAACTAGTCCTTATAAGTGCCTAATAAGGTCCAACCGGGGAGAAAATACAATTTTCAAAAGCCGGAAGTAGTAATACATAGTTTTTATGTATAATTACTACTAATTAAACTAGTTTCTAGTCTTAATTGGGAAGTTTGACTAAAAGTCAAACTTTCAGCCCCGATTGGTTTGAACTGGGCCTCATAAGAGCTGAATAGGGACCAAACGGGAGGAAAACATGGTTTTCAAAGGCCGTGAATGGTGTTACATTGTTTTTATTTATAATTACTTCTAATTAATCTTGTTTCTAGTATTAATGAGAAAGTTTGACCAAAAGTCAAGCTTTCAGTCCCGATTGGCCTAAATTAGGCATTATAATAGCCGATTAGGGCCCAAACAGAGAGAAAATATGGTTTTCATGAGTCATTAGTAGTAGCATATAGTTTTTATGTATAATTATTAGTAATTAAACTATTTCTAGTCTTAATTAGAATGTTTTACCAAAATCAAACTTTCAGCCTTGATTGGCCTAAACTACACCTTATAATAGCTGAATAGTGACTAAACGGGAGGAAATATGGTTTCAAGGGCCGTAAAAGTATTACATAGTGCTATGTACAATTACTACAGATTAACCTTATTTCTAGTATTAATTGAGAAGTTTTACTAAAATTGAAACTTTCAGCTCCTATTGGCCTCAATTAGGCCTTATAAGAGCCTAATGGGTCCAATCAGAGAGAAAATACAGTTTTCAAAAGTCAGGAGTAGTATTATATAGTTTTTATGTATAGTTATTACTAAATAAACTTATTTCTAGTCTTAATTGAAAAGTTTGACCAAAAGTCAAACTTTCAGCCCTTATTGGCCTGAACTAGGCCTTATAAAGCCGAATATGGCCCAAACCGGAAGAAAACAAGACTTTCAAGAGCTTAGAGTGGTATTACATAGTTTCTATGCACAATTTCTACTAATTATTTTATTTCTAGCGTTAATTGGGATTACTGACCTAAAGTCAAACTTGCATCTTCGATGGCCTAGGCCGCCATATAAGAGCCGAACAAGGCCCAAACAGGGGGAAATGAGGTTTTCAAGAGTCGGGGTAGTATTACATAGTTTTTAAGTATAATTACTACTAACTAAACTTTTTTCTAGTCTTAACTGGGAAGTTTTACCAAAAGTTAAACTTTCAGCCCCGATTGGCCTAAACCATGTCTTATAAGAGCCATATAGGGCCCAAACAGGGAGAAACCATGGTTTTCAGGATTCGGGAGTAGTTCACATAGTTTCTATGTATAAACTATAACTAATTAATTTGTTTCTATTCTTAATTTGTAAGTTTGACCAAAGTCAAACTTTCAGCCCCGATTAGCTAGAATTAGGCCTTATAAGAGCCTAATAGGGGCCAAACAAGAGGAAAACATGATTTTTAAGAGCTAAGAGTGATATTACATAGTTTCCATGTAAATTACTGCGAATTAACCTTGTTTCTAATGTTAATTGGGAAGTTTGACAAAAAATTAAACTTTAAGCCCTGATAGCCTAAACTAGGCCTTATAAGAGCCGAATAGGACCCAAACGGGTGAAAAGGCGGTTTCCCATTAGGGCCCCATACTACTAATTAAAATTGTTTTAAGTTTTAATTAGGAAGTTTGACCTAAAGTCGAACATTAAGCCCTTATTGGCCTAAACTAGGCCTTATTAGAGCTGAATAGGGCCAAAACAAGGAGAAAACGAGGATTTTAAGAGCCGAGAGTGGTATTACAAAGTTTTTATATATAACCACTATAAATTAAACTTTTTTTTATTCTTAATTTGGAAGTTTGTTAAAAAGTGAAATTTCAGCCCTGATTGGCCTTATAAGAATCGAAAAGGAACTAAACGGAAAGAAAACATGGTTTTCAAGGGCCGTGAATGGTATTACATAGTTTTTATGTACAATTACTACTAATTAATCTTGTTTTCAGTGTTGATTAGAAAGTTTGATCAAGAGTCAAACTTTCAGCCCCGATTGGCCAGAATCGAAAACGAGGTTTATAAGAGCCGAGAGTAGTATTACAAAGTTTTTATATATAACCACTATAAATTATACATTTTTTTATTCTTAATTAGGAAGTTTGATCAAAAGTGAAACTTTCAGCCCTGATTGGACCTTGTAAGACTCAGAAAGGGACTAAACGGGAAGAAAACATGGTTTTTAAGGGCCGTGATAGTATTACATAGTTTTTATGTACAATTACTACTAATTAACCTTGTTTTCAGTTTTAATTAGGAAGTTTGATCAAGAGTCAAAATTTCAGCCCCGATTGGCCAAAACTAGGTCTTATTAAGAGCCGAATAGGGACCAAAAGGGAGGAAAACATAGTTTTCATGGGCTGTGAATGGTATTACATAGTTTATATGTACAATTACGACTAATTAACCTTATTTCTAGTGTTATTGAGAAGTTTGACTAAAAGTCAAACTTTCAGCCCTGTTTGGTCTGGACTAGACCTTATAATATAAGAGCCGAATAAGGTACAAACGGGAAAAATATGGTTTCCAAGAGTAAGGAGAAGTAATAAATAGTTTTATGTATTACTACTAATTAAACTTGTTTCTCGTCTTAATTGGGTAGTTTTACCAAAAGTCAAACTTTCAGCTCCGATTGGCCTGACTTGGCTTTTTAAAAGCCGAATAGGGACCAAACGTGAGGAAAACATGATTTTCAAGGGCCATGAAAGGTATTACATAGTTTCTATGTACAATTACTACTAATTAACTTTGTTTCTAGTGTTAATTGAAAAGTTTGACCAAGAGTTAAACTTTCAGCCCCGATTGGCCTGAGTAAGCCTTATAAGAGCCGATTAGGGCCCAAACGGGGAGAAAACGAGGTTTTCAAGAGCCGAGAATTGTATGACATAGTTTTTATGTATAATTACCACTAATTAAACTTCTTTTTAGTCTTAATTATAAAGTTTGACCAAAAGTCAAACCTTCAGTCTTATTAGCTTGAACTAGGCCTTATTAGAGCCGAATAGGGCTAAAAAGGGAGAAAATAAGGTTTTCAAGTGCTGAGAGTGGTATTACATAGTTTTTATATACAATTAGTACTAATTAACTTTATTTCTAGTATTAATTAGAAAGTTTGACCAAGAGTCAAACTTTCAGCCCCTATCAGCCTGAACTAGGCCTTATAAGAGCCGAACGTCTTATAAGAGCCGAATAGGGACCAAAAGGGAGAAAACATAGTTTTCAAGGGCCGTGAGTAGAATGACATAGTTTTTATGTATAATAACTATTAATTAAACTTATTTCTATGTTTGACCAAAAGTAAAACTTTCATCTCCTATGGCCTGAACTAGGCCTTAAAAGAGCCCAGTAGAGACCAAATGGGAGGAAAACATGGTTTTCAAGGGCCGTGAATAGAATTATATAGTTTTTATGTATAATTACTACTAATTAATCTTTTTTATCGTGTTAATTGGGAAATTTGACAAAAAGTCAAACTTTGAGCCCCAATTGGCGTGAACTAGGCCTTATAATAGCCGATTAAGGCCCAAACGGGGAGAAAACGAGGTTTTCAAGAGCCGAGAGTAGTAATACATATTTTTTATGTATAATTACTACAAATTAAACTAGTTTCTAGTCTTAATTGAGAAGTTTTACTAAAAGCCAAATTTTCAACCCCGATTGGTCTAAAGTAGGCCTTATAAGAGCTGAACAGGACCCAAACGGGTGAAAAGGCGGTTTCCCATTAGGGCCGAAGTTTGACCAAAAGTCGAACAAGTTTAATTAGTAGTAATTATATATAAAACTATGTATTACTTCTCCTCACTCATGGAAACCTTATTTTTTCCGTTTGTACCTTATTCCCCCAATTAACCATGTTTTTTTCCTGTTTAGTCCCTTTTCGATTCTTATAAGGCCAATCAGGGTTGAAGTTTCACTGTTGATCAAACTTCCAAATTAAGAATAGAAAAAAGTTTAATTTATAGTGGTTATATATAAAAACTTTGTAATACTACTCTCAGCTCTTAAAAACCTTGTTTCAAGAGGAGAAAATAATGGCCGATTAAGGCCCAAAGGGGGAGAAAACGAGGTTTCAAGAGCCGAGAGTAATAATACATAGTTTTAATGTATAATTACTATTAATTAAACTAGTTTCTAGTCTTAATTGAGAAGTTTTACCAAGAGTCAAACTTTCAGCCCGATTACCCTGAACCAGACCTTATATGAGCTGAATAGGGCCTAAACGGGAGAAAATCATGGTTTTCAAGGGCTGAGAGTGGTATTGTATAGTTTCTATATACAATTATTACTAGTTAACCTTGTTTCTAATATTAAATTGGAAAGTTTGACCAAAAGTCAAACTTTCAGCCCTGATTAGCCTGAACTAGGCCTTATAGGAGCCGAATAGGGACCAAACGGGAGAAAAACATGGTTTTCAAGGGCCGTGAATAGTATTACGTAGTTTCTATGTACAATTACTACTAATTAACTTTGTTTATAGTGTTAATTGAGAAGTTTGACCAAAAGTCAAACTTTCATCCCCGATTGGCGTGAACTAAGCCTTATAATAGCTAATTAGAGCCCAAACGGGGAAAAAACGAGGTTTTTAAGAGCTGAGAGTAGTAATACATAGTTTTTATTTATAATTACTACTAATTAAATTGTTTCTAGTCTTAATTTTGAGAAGTTTTACCAAAAGTCAAACTTTTAGCCCCGATTGGCCTGAAGTATGCCTTATAAAAGCCAAATAGAGTCCAAGATTAAGGAAAACATGATTGTTAGTGGTGAGAGTGGTATTACATAGTTTTTATGTACAATTACTGCTAATGAACCATGTTTCTAGTGTTAATTGGGAAGTTTGAGCTAAAATCAAACTTTCAACCCTAGTTAGCCTAAACTAAAGCCTTATAAGAGCCGAATAGGGTTCAAACTGGTGAAAATGTAGTTTTCAAGAGCCCAGAGTAGTGTTACATAGTTTTTTGTATAATTACTACTAAGTAAACTTGTTTTAAGGCTTAATTAGTAAGTTTCACCAAACGTCAATCCTTATAAGTGCATATTAGGGCCCAAACGGGAAGAAAATATGGTTTCAAGAGTTGACAGTGGTATTACATAGTTCTATGTAGAATTAATACAAATTAATCTTATTTCTAGTTTTAATTGGGAAGTTTGGCCAAAAGTCAAACTTTCAGCCCTGATTGGCCTTAACTAGGCCATATCAGAGCCGAACAAGGCTCACACGGGAAGAAAACATAGTTTTCAAGAGCAAGTGAGCAAAATTACATAGTTTTTATGTACATTTACAACAAATTAACATAGTTTTCAAGTCAAACTTTTAGTTACGATTGGTCTGAAATATGCCTTATAAGAGCCGAATAGGGCCTAAACAGGGAGAAATCGAGGTTTTCAATAACCGGGAGTAGAATTACTTAGTTTTATGTATAGTTACTACAAATTAAACTTATTTCTATTCTTAATAAAGAAGTTTGATCAAAAGTCAAACTTTCAGCCCCAATTAGCCAGAACTAGGCCTTATAAGAGCTAAATAGGGGCCAAAGAAGAGGAAAACATGATTTTCAAGAGTTAAGAGTGATATTACATAGTTTCCATGTACAATTACTGCGAATTAACCTTGTTTCTAGTGTTAATTGGGAAGTTTGACCAAAAATTAAATTTTAAGCCCTTGATAGCCTAAACTAGGCCTTATAAGAGCCGACTAGGACCCAAACGGGTGAAAAGGCGGTTTCCCATTAGGGCCCTATACTACTAATTAAAATTGTTTTAAGTTTTAATTAGGAAGTTTGACCAAAAGTCAAACATTAAGCCCTTATTAGCCTGAACTAGGCCTTATTAGAGCTGAATAGGATCAAAACAGGGAGAAAACGAGGTTTTTAAGAGCCGAGAGTAGTATTACAAAGTTTTTATATATAACTACTATAAATTAAATATTTTTTATTCTTAATTTGGAAGTTTGATCAAAAGTGAAACTTTCAGCCCTGATTGGGCCTTGTAAGAATCAAAAAGGGACTAAATGGGAAGAAAACATGGTTTTCAAGGGCCGTGATGGTATTACATAGTTTTTAAGTACAATTACTACTAATTAACCTTATTTTCAGTGTTATTTAGGAAGTTTGATTAAGAGTCAAACTTTCAGCCCCGATTGGCCAGAACTAGGTCTTATTAGAGCCGAATAGGGACCAAAAGGGAGGAAAACATAGTTTTCAAGGGTTGTGAATGGTATTACATTGTTTATATGTACAATTACGAATAATTAACCTTATTTCTAGTGTTATTGAGAAGTTTGACTAAAAGTCAAACTTTCAGCCCGTTTGGTCTGGACTAGACCTTATAACATAAGAGCCGAATAAGGTACAAACGAGAAAAATATGGTTTCCAAGAGCAAGGAGAAGTAATAAATAGTTTTATGTATACTACTAATTAAACTTGTTTCTCGTCTTAATTGGGTAGTTTTACCGTAAGTCAAACTTTCAGCCCCGATTGGCCTGAACTTGGTTTTTTAAAAGCCGAATAGGGACCAAATGTGAGGAAAACATGATTTTCAATGGCCATGAAAGGTATTACATAGTTTCTATGTACAATTACTACTAATTAACTTTGTTTCTAGTGTTAATTGAAAAGTTTGACCAAGAGTTAAACTTTCAGCCCTGATTGGCCTGAGTAAGCCTTATAAGAGCCGATTAGGGCCCAAACGGGGAGAAAACGAGGTTTTCAAGAGCTGAGAATAGTATGAAACAGTTTTTATGTATAATTACGACTAATTAAACTTCTTTTTTGTCTTAATTATAAAGTTTAACCAAAAGTCAAACCTTCAGTCTTATTAGCCTGAACTAGGCCTTATTAGAGCCGAATAGGACTAAAACGGTAGAAAATAAGGTTTTCAAGTGCTGAGAGTGGTATTACATAGTTTTTATGTACAATTAGTACTAATTAACTTTTTTTATAGTGTTAATTGAGAAGTTTGACCAAAAGTCAAACTTTCAGCCCCGATTGGCGTGAACTAAGCCTTATAATAGCTAATTAGAGCCCAAACGGGGAAAAAAACAAGCTTTTTAAGAGCTGAAAGTAGTAATACGTAGTTTTTATTTATAATTACTACTAATTAAATTGTTTCTAGTCTTAATTTTGAGAAGTTTTACCAAAAGTCAAACTTTTAGCCCCGATTGGCCTGAAGTATGCCTTATAAAAGCCAAATACAGTCCAAGATTAAGGAAAACATAATTTTCAAGTGGTGAGAGTGGTATTACATAGTTTTTATACAAAATTACTGCTAATGAACCATGTTTCTAGTGTTAATTGGGAAGTTTGAGCTAAAATCAAACTTTCAACCCTGATTAGCCTAAACTAAGCCTTATAAGAGCCGAATAGGGCTCAAACTGGTGAAAATATAGTTTTCAAGAGCCCAGAGTAGTGTTACATAGTTTTTTGTATAATTACTACTATGTAAACTTATTTTAAGGCAATTAGGAAGTTTGACCAAACGTCAAACCTTATAAGTGCATATTAGGGCCCAAACGGGAAGAAAATATGGTTTCAAGAGTTGACAGTGGTATTACATAGTTCTATGTAGAATTAATACAAATTAATCTTATTTCTAGTTTTAATTGGGAAGTTTGGCCAAAAGTCAAACTTTCAGCCCTGATTGGCCTGAACTAGGCCATATCAGAGCCGAACAAGGCTCACACGGGAAGAAAACATAGTTTTCATGAGCAAGTGAGCAAAATTACATAGTTTTTATGTACATTTACGACAAATTAACATAGTTTTCAAGTCAAACTTTTAGTTACGATTGGTCTGAAATATGCCTTATAAGAGCCGAATAGGGCCTAAAAAGGGAGAAATCGAGGTTTTCAAAAGCCGGGAGTAGAATAACATAGTTTTATGTATAGTTACTATAAATTAAACTTATTTCTATTCTTAATAAAGAAGTTTGATCAAAAGTAAAACTTTCAGCCCCGATTAGCCAGAACTAGGCCTTATAAGTGCTAAATAGGGGCCAAAGAAGAGGAAAACATGATTTTCAAGAGCTAAGAGTGATATTACATAGTTTCTATGTACAATTACTGCGAATTAACCTTATTTCTAGTGTTAATTGGGAAGTTTGACCAAAAATTAAATTTTAAGCCCTTGATAGCCTAAAACTAGGCCTTATAAGAGCCGAATAGGACCCAAATGGGTGAAAAGGTGGTTTCCCATTAGGGCCCAATACTACTAATTAAAATTGTTTTAAGTTTTAATTAGGAACCTTAACCAAAAGTCGAACATTAAGCCCTTATTGGCCTGAACTAGGCCTTATTAGAGCTGAATAGGGCCAAAACAGGGAGAAAACGAGGTTTTTAAGAGCCGAGAGCAGTATTACAAAGTTTTTATATAAACACTATAAATTAAACTTTTTTTAATCTTAATTTGGAATTTTGATCAAAAGTGAAACTTTCAGCCCTGATTGGGCCTTGTAAGAATCGAAAAGGGACTAAACGGGAAGAAAACATGGTTTTCAAGGGCCGTGATGGTATTACATAGTTTTTATGTACAATTACTACTAATTAATCTTGTTTTCAGTGTTAATTGGGAAGTTTGATCAAGAGTCAAACTTTCAGCCCCGATTGGCCAAAACTAGGTCTTATAAGAGCCGAATAGGGACCAAAAGAGAGGAAAACATAGTTTTCAAGGGCTGTGAATGGTATTTACAATTACGACTAATTAACCGTATTTCTAGTGTTATAGAGGAGTTTGACTAAAAGTCAAACTTTCAGCCCTGTTTGGTCTGGACTAGACCTTATAACATAAGAGCCGAATAAGGTACAAACGGGAAAAATATGGTTTCCAAGAGTAAGGAGAAGTAATAAATAGTTTTATGTATACTACTAATTAAACTTGTTTCTCGTCTTAATTGGGTAGTTTTACGGTAAGTCAAACTTTCAGCCCCGATTGGCCTGAACTTGGCTTTTTAAAAGCCGAATAGGGACCAAACGTGAGGAAAACATGATTTTCAAGGGCCATGAAAGGTATTACATAGTTTCTATGTACAATTACTACTAATTAACTTTGTTTCTAGTGTTAATTGAAAAGTTTGACCAAGAGTTAAACTTTCAGCCCTGATTGGCCTGAGTAAGCCTTATAAGAGCCGATTAGGGCCCAAACGGGGAGAAAACGAGGTTTTCAAGAGCCGAGAATAGTATGACATAGTTTTTATGTATAATTACCACTAATTAAACTTCTTTTTAGTCTTAATTATAAAGTTTGACCAAAAGTCAAACATTCAGTCTTATTAGCCTGAACTAGGCCTTATTAGAGCCGAATAGGACTAAAACGGTAGAAAATAAGGTTTTCAAGTGCTGAGAGTGGTATTACATAGTTTTTATGTACAATTAGTACTAATTAACTTTTTTTATAGTGTTAATTGAGAAGTTTGACCAAAAGTCAAACTTTCAGCCCCGATTGGCGTGAACTAAGCCTTATAATAGCTAATTAAAGCCCAAACAGGGAAAAAAACGAGGTTTTTAAGAGCTGAAAGTAGTAATACATAGTTTTTATTTATAATTACTACTAATTAAATTGTTTTCTAGTATTTATTTTGAGAAGTTTTACCAAAAGTCAAACTTTTGGCCACGATTGGCCTAAAGTATGCCTTATAAAAGCCAAATACAGTCCAAGATTAAGGAAAACATGATTTTCAAGTGGTGAGAGTGGTATTACATAGTTTTTATGCAAAATTACTGCTAATGAACCATGTTTCTAGTGTTAATTAGGAAGTTTGACCTAAATTCAAACTTTCAACCCTGGTTAGCCTAAACTAAGCCTTATAAGAGCCGAATAGGGCTCAAACTGGTGAAAATGTAGTTTTCAAGAGCCCAGAGTAGTGTTATATAGTTTTTTGTATAATTACTACTATGTAAACTTATTTTAAGGCTTAATTAGGAAGTTTGACCAAACGTCAAACCTTATAAGTGCATATTAGGGCCCAAACGGGAAGAAAATATGGTTTCAAGAGTTGACAGTGGTATTACATAGTTCTATGTAGAATTAATACAAATTAATCTTATTTCTAGTTTTAATTGGGAAGTTTGGCCAAAAGTCAAACTTTCAGCCCTTATTGGCCTGAACTAGGCCATATCAGAGCCGAACAAGGCTCACACGGGAAGAAAACATAGTTTTCATGAGCAAGTGAGCAAAATTACATAGTTTTTATGTACATTTACGACAAATTAACATAGTTTTCAAGTCAAACTTTTAGTTACGATTGGTCTGAAATATGCCTTATAAGAGCCGAATAGGGCCTAAACAGGGAGAAATCGAGGTTTTCAAAAGCCGGGAGTAGAATAACATAGTTTTATGTATAGTTACTACAAATTAAACTTATTTCTATTCTTAATAAAGAAGTTTGATCAAAAGTAAAACTTTCAGCCCCGATTAGCCAGAACTAGGCCTTATAAGTGCTAAATAGGGGCCAAAGAAGAGGAAAACATGATTTTCAAGAGCTAAGAGTGATATTACATAGTTTCTATGTACAATTACTGCGAATTAACCTTGTTTCTAGTGTTAATTGGGAAGTTTGACCAAAAATTAAATTTTAAGCCCTTGATAGCCTAAAACTAGGCCTTATAAGAGCCGAATAGGACCCAAACGGGTGAAAAGGCGGTTTCCCATTAGGGCCCTATACTACTAAGTAAAATTGTTTTAAGTTTTAATTAGGAAGCTTAACCAAAAGTCGAACATTAAGCCCTTATTGGCCTGAACTAGGCCTTATTAGAGCTGAATAGGGCCAAAACAGGGAGAAAACGAGGTTTTTAAGAGCCGAGAGTAGTATTACAAAGTTTTTATATATAAACACTATAAATTAAACTTTTTTTAATCTTAATTTGGAATTTTGATCAAAAGTGAAACTTTCAGCCCTGATTGGGCCTTGTAAGAATCGAAAAGGGACTAAACGGGAAGAAAACATGGTTTTCAAGGGCCGTGATGGTATTACATAGTTTTTATGTACAATTACTACTAATTAATCTTGTTTTCAGTGTTAATTGGGAAGTTTGATCAAGAGTCAAACTTTCAGCCCCGATTAGCCAAAACTAGGTCTTATAAGAGCCGAATAGGGACCAAAAGAGAGGAAAACATAGTTTTCAAGGGCTGTGAATGGTATTACATAGTTTATATTTACAATTACGACTAATTAACCTTATTCCTAGTGTTATAAAGGAGTTTGACTAAAAGTCAAACTTTCAGCCCTGTTTGGTCTGGACTAGACCTTATAACATAAGAGCCGAATAAGGTACAAACGGGAAAAATATGGTTTCCAAGAGCAAGGAGAAGTAATAAATAGTTTTATGTATACTACTAATTAAACTTGTTTCTCGTCTTAATTGGGTAGTTTTACCGTAAGTCAAACTTTCAGCCCCGATTGGCCTGAACTTGGCTTTTTAAAAGCCGAATAGGGACCAAACGTGAGGAAAACATGATTTTCAAGGGCCATGAAAGGTATTACATAGTTTCTATGTACAATTACTACTAATTAACTTTGTTTCTAGTGTTAATTAAAAAGTTTGACCAAGAGTTAAACTTTCAGCCCTGATTGGCCTGAGTAAGCCTTATAAGAGCCGATTAGGGCCCAAACGGGGAGAAAACGAGGTTTTCAAGAGCCGAAAATAGTATGACATAGTTTTTATGTATAATTACCACTAATTAAACTTCTTTTTAGTATTAATTATAAAGTTTGACCAAAAGTCAAACCTTCAGTCTTATTAGCCTGAACTAGGAATTATTAGAGCCGAATAGGACTAAAACGGTAGAAAATAAGGTTTTCAAGTGCTGAGAGTGGTATTACATAGTTTTTATGTACAATTAGTACTAATTAACTTTTTTTATAGTGTTAATTGAGAAGTTTGACCAAAAGTCAAACTTTCAGCCCCGATTGGCGTGAACTAAGCCTTATAATAGCTAATTAGAGCCCAAACGGGGGAAAAAACGAGCTTTTTAAGAGCTGAAAGTAGTAATACATAGTTTTTATTTATAATTACTACTAATTAAATTGTTTCTAGTCTTTATTTTGAGGAGTTTTACCAAAAGTCAAAGTTTTGGCCCCGATTGGCCTGAAGTATGCCTTATAAAAGCCAAATACAGTCCAAGATTAAGGAAAACATGATTTTCAAGTGGTGAGAGTGGTATTACATAGTTTTTATGCAAAATTACTGCTAATGAACCATGTTTCTAGTGTTAATTGGGAAGTTTGAGCTAAAATCAAACTTTCAACCCTGGTTAGCCTAAACTAAGCCTTATAAGAGCCGAATAGGGCTCAAACTGGTGAAAATGTAGTTTTCAAGAGCCCAGAGTAGTGTTACATAGTTTTTTTGTATAATTACTACTATGTAAACTTATTTTAAGGCTCAATTAGGAAGTTTGACCAAACGTCAAACCTTATAAGTGCATATTAGGGCCCAAACGGGAAGAAAATATGGTTTCAAGAGTTGACAGTGGTATTACATAGTTCTATGTAGAATTAATACAAATTAATCTTATTTCTAGTTTTAATTGAGAAGTTTGGCCAAAAGTCAAACTTTCAGCCCTGATTGGCCTGAACTAGGCCATATCAGAGCCGAACAAGGCTCACACGGGAAGAAAACATTGTTTTCATGAGCAAGTGAGCAAAATTACATAGTTTTTATGTACATTTACGACAAATTAACATAGTTTTCAAGTCAAACTTTTAGTTACGATTGGTCTGAAATATGCCTTATAAGAGCCGAATAGGGCCTAAACAGGGAGAAATCGAGGTTTTCAAAAGTCGGGAGTAGAATAACATATTTTTATGTATAGTTACTACAAATTAAACTTATTTCTATTCTTAATAAAGAAGTTTGATCAAAAGTAAAACTTTCAGCCCCGATTAGCCAGAACTAGGCCTTATAAGTGCTAAATAGGGGCCAAAGAAGAGGAAAACATGATTTTCAAGAGCTAAGAGTGATATTACATAGTTTCTATGTACAATTACTGCGAATTAACCTTGTTTCTAGTGTTAATTGGGAAGTTTGACCAAAAATTAAATTTTAAGCCCTTGATAGCCTAAAACTAGGCCTTATAAGAGCCGAATAGGACCCAAACGGGTGAAAAGACGGTTTCCCATTAGGGCCCTATACTACTAATTAAAATTGTTTTAATTTTAATTAGGAAGCTTAACCAAAAGTCGAACATTAAGCCCTTATTGGCCTGAACTAGGCCTTATTAGAGCTGAATAGGGCCAAAACAGGGAGAAAACGAGGTTTTTAAGAGCCGAGAGTAGTATTATAAAGTTTTTATATATAAACACTATAAATTAAACTTTTTTAATCTTAATTTGGAATTTTGATCAAAAGTGAAACTTTCAGCCCTGTTGGGCCTTGTAAGAATCGAAAAGGGACTAAACGGGAAGAAAACATGGTTTTCAAGGGCCGTGATGGTATTACATAGTTTTTATGTACAATTACTACTAATTAATCTTGTTTTCAGTGTTAATTGGGAAGTTTGATCAAGAGTCAAACTTTCAGCCCCGATTGGCCAAAACTAGGTCTTATATATAAGAGCCGAATAGGGACCAAAAGAGAGGAAAACATAGTTTTCAAGGGCTGTGAATGGTATTACATAGTTTATATTTACAATTACGACTAATTAACCTTATTTCTAGTGTTATAGAGGAGTTTGACTAAAAGTCAAACTTTCAGCCCTGTTTGGTCTGGACTAGACCTTATAACATAAGAGCCGAATAAGGTACAAACGGGAAAAAAATGGTTTCCAAGAGCAAGGAGAAGTAATAAATAGTTTTATGTATACTACTAATTAAACTTGTTTCTCGTCTTAATTGGGTAGTTTTACGGTAAGTCAAACTTTCAGCCCCGATTGGCCTGAACTTGGCTTTTTAAATAAAAGCCGAATAGGGACCAAACGTGAGGAAAACATGATTTTCAAAGGCCATGAAAGGTATTACATAGTTTCTATGTACAATTACTACTAATTAACTTTGTTTCTAGTGTTAATTGAAAAGTTTGACCAAGAGTTAAACTTTCAGCCCTGATTGGCCTGAGTAAGCCTTATAAGAGCCGATTAGGGCCCAAACGGGGAGAAAACGAGGTTTTCAAGAGCCGAGAATAGTATGACATAGTTTTTATGTATAATTACCACTAATTAAACTTCTTTTTAGTCTTAATTATAAAGTTTGACCAAAAGTCAAACCTTCAGTTTTATTAGCCTGAACTAGGCCTTATTAGAGCCGAATAGGACTAAAACGGTAGAAAATAAGGTTTTCAAGTGCGGAGAGTGGTATTACATAGTTTTTATGTACAATTAGTACTAATTAACTTTTTTTATAGTGTTAATTGAGAAGTTTGACCAAAAGTCAAACTTTCAGCCCCGATTGGCGTGAACTAAGCCTTATAATAGCTAATTAGAGCCCAAACGGGGAAAAAAATGAGCTTTTTAAGAGCTGAAAGTAGTAATACATAGTTTTTATTTATAATTACTACTAATTAAATTGTTTCTAGTCTTTATTTTGAGAAGTTTTACCAAAAGTCAAACTTTTAGCCCCGATTGGCTTGAAGTATGCCTTATAAAAGCCAAATACAGTCCAAGATTAAGGAAAACATGATTTTCAAGTGGTGAGAGTGGTATTACTTAGTTTTTATGCAAAAATACTGCTAATGAACCATGTTTCTAGTGTTAATTGGGAAGTTTGAGCTAAAATCAAACTTTCAACCCTGGTTAGCCTAAACTAAGCCTTATTAAGAGCCGAATAGGGCTCAAACTGGTGAAAATGTAGTTTTCAAGAGCCCAGAGTAGTGTTACATAGTTTTTTGTATAATTACTACTATGTAAACTTATTTTAAGGCTTAATTAGGAAGTTTGACCAAACGTCAAACCTTATAAGTGCATATTAGGGCCCAAACGGGAAGAAAATATGGTTTCAAGAGTTGACAGTGGTATTACATAGTTCTATGTAGAATTAATACAAATAAATCTTATTTCTAGTTTTAATTGGGAAGTTTGGCCAAAAGTCAAACTTTCAGCCCTGATTGGCCTGAACTAGGCCATATCAGAGCCGAATAAGGCTCACACGGGAAGAAAACATAGTTTTCATGAGCTAGTGAGCAAAATTACATAGTTTTTATGTACATTTACGAAAAATTAACATAGTTTTCAAGTCAAACTTTTAGTTACGATTGGTCTGAAATATGCCTTATAAGAGCCGAATAGGGCCTAAACAGGGAGAAATCGAGGTTTTCAAAAGCCGGGAGTAGAATTACATAGTTTTATGTATAGTTACTACAAATTAAATTATTTCTATTCTTAATAAAGAAGTTTGATCAAAAGTAAAACTTTCAGCCCCGATTAGCCAGAACTAGGCCTTATAAGTGCTAAATAGGGGCCAAAGAAGAGGAAAACATGATTTTCAAGAGCTAAGAGTGATATTACATAGTTTCTATGTACAATTACTGCGAATTAACCTTGTTTCTAGTGTTAATTGGGAAGTTTGACCAAAAATTAAATTTTAAGCCCTTGATAGAATAAACTAGGCCTTATAAGAGCCGAATAGGACCCAAACGGGTGAAAAGGCGGTTTCCCATTAGGGCCCTATACTACTAATTAAAATTGTTTTAAGTTTTAATTAGGAAGCTTAACCAAAAGTCGAACATTAAGCCCTTATTGGCCTGAACTAGGCCTTATTAGAGCTGAATAGGGCCAAAATAGGGAGAAAACGAGGTTTTTAAGAGCCGAGAGTAGTATTACAAAGTTTTTATATATAAACACTATAAATTAAACTTTTTTAATTCTTAATTTGGAATTTTCATCAAAAGTGAAACTTTCAGCCCTGATTGGGCCTTGTAAGAATCGAAAAGGGACTAAACGGGAAGAAAACATGGTTTTCATGGGCCGTGATGGTATTATATAGTTTTTATGTCAATTACTACTAATTAATCTTGTTTTCAGTGTTAATTAGGAAGTTTAATCAAGAGTCAAAATTTCAGCCCCGATTGGCCAAAACTAGGTCTTATAAGAGCCGAATAGGGACCTAAAGAGAGGAAAACATAGTTTTCAAGGGCTGTGAATGGTATTACATAGTTTATATTTACAATTACGACTAATTAACCTTATTTCTAGTGTTATAGAGGAGTTTGACTAAAAGTCAAACTTTCAGCCCTGTTTGGTCTGGACTAGACCTTATAACATAAGAGCCGAATAAGGTACAAACGGGGAAAATATGGTTTCCAAGAGCAAGGAGAAGTAATAAATAGTTTTATGTATTACTACTAATTAAACTTGTTTCTCGTCTTAATTGGGTAGTTTTACCATAAGTCAAACTTTCAGCCCCGATTGGCCTGAACTTGGCTTTTTAAAAGCCGAATAGAGACCAAACGTGAGGAAAACATGATTTTTAAGGCCATGAAAGGTATTACATAGTTTCTATGTACAATTACTACTAATTAACTTTGTTTCTAGTGTTAATTGAAAAGTTTGACCAAGAGTTAAACTTTCAGCCCTGATTGGCCTGAGTAAGCCTTATAAGAGCCGATTAGGGCCCAAACGGGGAGAAAACGAGGTTTTCAAGAGCCGAGAATAGTATGACATAGTTTTTATGTATACTTACCACTAATTAAACTTCTTTTTAGTCTTAATTATAAAGTTTGACCAAAAGTCAAACATTCAGTCTTATTAGCCTGAACTAGGCCTTATTAGAGCCGAATAGGATTAAAACGGTAGAAAATAAGGTTTTCAAGTGCTGAGAGTGGTATTACCTAGTTTTTATGTACAATTAGTACTAATTAACTTTTTTTATAGTGTTAATTGAGAAGTTTGACCAAAAGTCAAACTTTCAGCCCCGATTGGCGTGAACTAAGCCTTATAATAGCTAATTAGAGCCCAAACGGGGAAAAAAACAAGCTTTTTAAGAGCTGAAAGTAGTAATACGTAGTTTTTATTTATAATTACTACTAATTAAATTGTTTCTAGTCTTAATTTTGAGAAGTTTTACCAAAAGTCAAACTTTTAGCCCCGATTGGCCTGAAGTATGCCTTATAAAAGCCAAATACAGTACAAGATTAATGAAAACATGATTTTCAAGTGGTGAGAGTGGTATTACATAGTTTTTATGCAAAATTACTGCTAATGAACCATGTTTCTAGTGTTAATTGGGAAGTTTGAGCTAAAATCAAACTTTCAACCCTGGTTAGCCTAAACTAAGCCTTATAAGAGCCGAATAGGGCTCAAACTGGTGAAAATGTAGTTTTCAAGAGCCCAGAGTAGTGTTACATAGTTTTTTGTATAATTACTACTATGTAAACTTATTTTAAGGCTTAATTAGGAAATTTGACCAAACGTCAAACCTTATAAGTGCATATTAGGGCCCAAACGGGAAGAAAATATGGTTTCAAGAGTTGACAGTGGTATTACATAGTTCTATGTAGAATTAATACAAATTAATCTTATTTCTAGTTTTAATTGGGAAGTTTGGCCAAAAGTCAAACTTTCAGCCCTGATTGGCCTGAACTAGGCCATATCAGAGCCGAACAAGGCTCACACGGGAAGAAAACATAGTTTTCATGAGCAAGTGAGCAAAATTACATAGTTTTTATGTACATTTACGACAAATTAACATAGTTTTCAAGTCAAACTTTTAATTACGATTGGTCTGAAATATGCCTTATAAGAGCCGAATAGGGCCTAAACAGGGAGAAATCGAGGTTTTCAAAAGCCGGGAGTAGAATTACATAGTTTTATGTATAGTTACTACAAATTAAACTTATTTCTATTCTTAATAAAGAAGTTTGATCAAAAGTAAAACTTTCAGCCCCGATTAGCCAGAACTAGGCCTTATAAGAGCTAAATAGGGGCCAAAGAAGAGGAAACATGATTTTCAAGAGCTAAGAGTGATATTACATAGTTTCTATGTACAATTACTGCGAATTAACCTTGTTTCAAGTGTTAATTGGGAAGTTTGACCAAAAATTAAATTTTAAGCCCTTGATAGCCTAAACTAGGCCTTATAAGAGCCGAATAGGACCCAAACGGGTGAAAAGGCGGTTTCCCATTAGGGCCCTATACTACTAATTAAAATTGTTTTAAGTTTTAATTAGGAAGCTTAACCAAAAGTCGAACATTATGCCCTTATTGGCCTGAACTAGGCCTTATTAGAGCTGAATAGGGCCAAAACAGGGAGAAAACGAGGTTTTTAAGAGCCGAGAGTAGTATTACAAAGTTTTTATAAATAAACACTATAAATTAAACTTTTTTTAATTCTTAATTTGGAATTTTGATCAAAAGTGAAACTTTCAGCCCTGATTGGGCCTTGTAAGAATCGAAAAGGGACTAAACGGGAAGAAAACATGGTTTTCAAGGGCCGTGATGGTATTACATAGTTTTTATGTACAATTACTACTAATTAATCTTGTTTTCAGTGTTAATTGGGAAGTTTAATCAAGAGTCAAAATTTCATCCCCGATTGGCCAAAACTAGGTCTTATAAGAGCCGAATAGGGACCTAAAGAGAGGAAAACATAGTTTTCAAGGGCTGTGAATGGTATTACATAGTTTATATTTACAATTACGACTAATTAACCTTATTTCTAGTGTTATAGAGGAGTTTGACTAAAAGTCAAACTTTCAGCCCTGTTTGGTCTGGACTAGACCTTATAACATAAGAGCCGAATAAGGTACAAACGGGAAAAATATGGTTTCCAAGAGCAAGTAGAAGTAATAAATAGTTTTATGTAATACTACTAATTAAACTTGTTTCTCGTCTTAATTGGGTAGTTTTACCATAAGTCAAACTTTCAGCCCCGATTGGCCTGAACTTGGCTTTTTAAAAGCCGAATAGGAACCAAACGTGAGGAAAACATGATTTTCAAGGGCCATGAAAGGTATTACATAGTTTCTATGTACAATTACTACTAATTAACTTTGTTTCTAGTGTTAATTGAAAAGTTTGACCAAGAGTTAAACTTTCAGCCCTGATTGGCCTGAGTAAGCCTTATAAGAGCCGATTAGGGCCCAAACGGGGAGAAAACGAGGTTTTCAAGAGCCGAGAATAGTATGACATAGTTTTTATGTATACTTACCACTAATTAAACTTCTTTTTAGTCTTAATTATAAAGTTTGACCAAAAGTCAAACATTCAGTCTTATTAGCCTGAACTAGGCCTTATTAGAGCCGAATAGGATTAAAACGGTAGAAAATAAGGTTTTCAAGTGCTGAGAGTGGTATTACATAGTTTTTATGTACAATTAGTACTAATTAACTTTTTTATAGTGTTAATTGAGAAGTTTGACCAAAAGTCAAACTTTCAGCCCCGATTGACGTGAACTAAGCCTTATAATAGCTAATTAGAGCCCAAACGGGGAAAAAACGAGCTTTTTAAGAGAAAGTAGTAATACGTAGTTTTTATTTATAATTACTACTAATTAAATTGTTTCTAGTCTTAATTTTGAGAAGTTTTACCAAAAGTCAAACTTTTAGCCCCGATTGGCCTGAAGTATGCCTTATAAAAGCCAAATACAGTCCAAGATTAAGGAAAACATGATTTTCAAGTGGTGAGAGTGGTATTACATAGTTTTTATGTAAAATTACTGCTAATGAACCATGTTTCTAGTGTTAATTGGGAAGTTTGAGCTAAAATCAAACTTTCAACCCTGGTTTGCCTAAACTAAGCCTTATAAGAGCCGAATAGGGCTCAAACTGGTGAAAATATAGTTTTCAAGAGCCCAGAGTAGTGTTACATAGTTTTTTGTATAATTACTACTATGTAAACTTATTTTAAGGCTTAATTAGGAAGTTTGACCAAACGTCAAACCTTATAAGTGCATATTAGGGCCCAAACGGGAAGAAAATATGGTTTCAAGAGTTGACAGTGGTATTACATAGTTTTATGTAGAATTAATACAAATTAATCTTATTTCTAGTTTTAATTGGGAAGTTTGGCCAAAAGTCAAACTTTCAGCCCTGATTGGCCTGAACTAGGCCATATCAGAGCCGAACAAGGCTCACACGGGAAGAAAACATAGTTTTCATGAGCAAGTGAGCAAAATTACATAGTTTTTATGTACATTTACGACAAATTAACATAGTTTTCAAGTCAAACTTTTAGTTACGATTGGTCTGAAATATGCCTTATAAGAGCCGAATAGGGCCTAAACAGGGAGAAATTGAGGTTTTCAAAAGCCGGGAGTAGAATAACATAGTTTTATGTATAGTTACTACAAATTAAACTTATTTCTACTCTTAATAAAGAAGTTTGATCAAAAGTAAAACTTTCAGCCCCGATTAGCCAGAACTAGGCCTTATAAGAGCTAAATAGGGGCCAAAGAAGAGGAAAACATGATTTTCAAGAGCTAAGAGTGATATTACATAGTTTCTATGTACAATTACTGCAAATTAACCTTATTCTAGTGTTAATTGGAAGTTTGACCAAAAATTAAATTTTAGCCCTTGATAGCCTAAACTAGGCCTTATAAGAGCCGAATAGGACCCAAACGGGTGAAAAGGCAGTTTCCCATTAGGGCCCTATACTACTAATTAAAATTGTTTTAAGTTTTAATTAGGAAGCTTAACCAAAATTCGAACATTAAGCCCTTATTGGCCTGAACTAGGCCTTATTAGAGCTGAATAGGGCCAAAACAGGGAGAAAACGAGGTTTTTAAGAGCCGAGAGTAGTATTACAAAGTTTTTATATATTAACACTATAAATTAAACTTTTTTTAATCTTAATTTGGAATTTTGATCAAAAGTGAAACTTTCAGCCCTGATTGGGCCTTGTAAGAATCGAAAAGGACTAAACGGGAAGAAAACGTGGTTTTCATGGGCCGTGATGGTATTACATAGTTTTTATGTACAATTACTACTAATTAATCTTGTTTTCAGTGTTAATGGGAAGTTTGATCAAGAGTCAAACTTTCAGCCCCGATTGGCCAAAACTAGGTCTTATAAGAGCCGAATAGGGACCAAAAGAGAGGAAACATAGTTTTCAAGGGCTGTGAATGTTATTACATAGTTTATATTTACAATTACGACTAATTAACCTTATTTCTAGTGTTATAGAGGAGTTTGACTAAAAGTCAAACTTTCAGCCCTGTTTGGTCTGGACTAGACCTTATAACATAAGAGCCGAATAAGGTACAAACGGGAAAAATATGGTTTCCAAGAGCAAGTAGAAGTAATAAATAGTTTTATGTATTACTACTAATTAAACTTGTTTCTCGTCTTAATTGGGTAGTTTTACCATAAGTCAAACTTTCAGCCCCGATTGGCCTGAACTTGGCTTTTAAAAGCCGAATAGGGACCAAACGTGAGGAAAACATGATTTTCAAGGGCATGAAAGGTATTACATAGTTTTTATGTACAATTACTACTAATTAACTTTGTTTCTAGTGTTAATTGAAAACATGGTTTTCAATTATATAAGAGCCGAATAGGGACCCAAACGGGAGGAAAACATGGTTTTCAAGGGCCGTGAATGGTAATATATAGTTTCTTTGTATAATTACTACTAGTTATCCTTATTTCCAGTATTAATTAGAAAGTTTGACTAAGAGTCAAACTTTCAGCCTTGATTGGCCTGAATTAGGCCTTATAAGAGTTGAATAGGGTCCAAACAGGGAGAAAATGCAGTTTTCAAGAATTGAGTGTAGAATTACGTAGTTTTTATGTATAATTACTGCTGATTAAACTTGTTTCTAGTCTTAATTAGGAATCACCAAAAGTCAAACCTTTAACTCATATTGGCTTGAACTGGCCTTATAAGAGCCGAATAGGGCCAAACGGTAGAAAACCATGATTTTCAAGATTTGAGAGTGGTATTATATAGTTTTTATGTGCAATTACTACTAATTAAACCTTTTATGTTAATTGGAAAGTTTGACCAAAAGTCAAACTTCAGCCCGATTGGCCTGAACTAGGCCGATAATAGTCGATTAGGGCCCTAAACGGGGAGAAAATGAGGTTTTCAAGACTCGGAGTTGTATAATATAGTTTTTATATATAATTACAACTAATTAAACTTGTTTCTAATCTTAATTGGGATGTTTGACCAAAAGTCATACTTTCACACACCGATTGGCTGGAACTAAGCCTTATAAGAGCGAATAGGGCCCAACATAGAGAAAATATGATTTTCAAGAGCCAGTAGTAGTATCACATAATTTCTATATACAACTACTACTAATTAAACGTGGAAGTTTGAGCAAAGGTCAAACTTCAGTACCGACTGGTTAAATTAGGCGTTATAAGAGCCGAATAGGCCCAAATGGGAGGAAAACATGATTTTCAAGAGATGACACTGGCATTACATAGTTTCTATGTACAATTACTACTAATTAACTTTTTTCTAGTGTTAATTGGAAAGTTTGACCGACAGTCAAATTTTCTGCCCCGATTCGCCTGAACTAGGCCTTATAATGCCGAATAGGATATAAAAGGGAGGAAAACAAAGTTTTCAAGGGCCTTGAATGGTTAAATTAGGCCTTATAAGAGCCGAATATGGTCCAAATAAGGAGAAAATGTTGTTTTCAAGATTCGGGAGTAGTATTACATAGTTTTTATGTATAATTACTCAAATTAAACTTGTTTCCAGTGTTAATTGAGAAGTTTGATCAAAAGTCAAACTTTCACCCCGATGACCTGAACTAGACCTTATAAGAGCCGAATATGGCCTAAACGGGGAGAAATCGTGGTTTTAAAGAGCCCGGAGTAGTATAAAAAAGTTTCTACATGTAATCACTTCTAATTAAACTTGTTTCTAGTCTTAATATGGAAGTTTGACCAAAAGTCAAACTTTTAGCCCTGACTGGCCTAATCCTAGGCATTATAAGAGCCGAATTGGCCCCAAATAGTGAGAAAATAAGGTTTTCAAAAGTCGAGAGTAGTATCACATAGTTTTATGTATAATTACCATTAGTTAAATTTACTCTATCTTAATTGGAAAGTTTGATTAAAAGTTAAACTTTCAGCCCGATTGGCTTAAACTAGGCCTTCTAAGAGCCGAATAGGGCCCAAATGGGAGGAAAATATGGCTTTTAAGAGCATGAGTGGTATTATATATTTTATAAGCAATTACTAATAATTAACTTTATTTCTAGTATTAATTGAAAAGTTTGACCAAAAGTCAAACTTTCAGCCTCGATAGGTCTGAACTAGGCCTTATTAAGAGCTGTATAGGGCGCCAAAAAGAGAAATGAGGTTTTTAAGAGACGAAAGTAGTATTACATAGTTTTTATGTTTAATTACTATAAATTAAACTTGTTTTTATTCTTAATTTGAAAGATTGACCAAAATTTAAACTTTCAGCCCGGATTGGCCTGAACTAGGCCTTACAAGAGCCGAAGAGGGACCAGATGTATTATTACATAGTTCTATTTACAATTACTACTACTTAATCTTGTTTCTAGTTTTAATCGGAAGTTTGACCAAAAGTCAAACTTTCAGCCCCAATTGGCCTAAATTAGGTATTATAAGAGACGAATTTCCCAAACGAGATAACGAGATTTTCACGAGCCGGAAGTGGAATTACATAGTTTCTATGTACATTTACTATTAATTAACTTTGTTTCTAGTCTTAACTGGCAAGTTTGATCAAAAGTCAAATATGTCTTATAAGAGCCGAATAGGGCCCAAATAGGGAGAAACCGAGGTTTTCAATAGCCGGGAGTGGAATTACATAGTTTTATATAAAATTACTTAAAATTAAACTTGTTTCTAGTCTTAAGTAGAAAATTTGATTAAAAGTCAAACTTTCAGCCCCGATTGCCCTGAACTCGGCTTTATAAGAGCAGAATAAGGGCCAAACGGGGAGAAAACGTGATTTTTCAAGAGTCGGGAGTACTTTACACAGATTCTATGCACAATTACTGCTAATTAATGTTGTTTCAAGTCTTAATCTGAAAGTTTGACCAAAAGTCATACTTTCAGCCCCGATTTACCTGAATTAAGCCTTAGTCGAGTAGGGTTCAAACGGGGAGAAAATATGTTTTCAAGAGTCTTGAGTGGTATTACATAGTTTTTTATATAATTTACTACTAATTTTATATGTTTCTAGTCTTAATTAGGAAGTTTGACCAAAAATAAAACTTTCAGCCCTGATTGGCCTGACCTAGGCCTTATAAGAGCCGAATAAGACCCCAAATGGGAGGAAAATAAGGTTTTCAAGAGCCGTGAGTAGTATTACATAGTTTTTATGTACAATTACTGCTAATTAACCTTGTTTCTAGTGTTAATTGGGAAGTTTGATTTAAAGTCAAACTTACAGCCCCTAATGGCTTGAAATAGGCCCTATAAGAGCGAAATAGGGCCAAACGGGGAGGAAATGCGGTTTTCAAGAGTCGTGAGTTGTATTACATAATTTTATGTATAACTACTACTAATAAAACTGGTTCTACTCTTAATTATGAAGTTTGATCAAAAGTCAGACTTTCAGCCCCGATTGGCCTGAACAAGGCCTTATAAGAGCCAAATACAGTCCAAACGAGGGAAAATGTGGTTTTAAAGAGATGATAGTAGTATCACATAATTCTATGTTCAATTACTGTAAATTAAAGTTGTTGAAGTTTGACCAAAAGTTAAATTTTAACCCCGATTGGCTGAACTAGGCATTGTAAGCGCCAAATAGGCCACAAACAGGGAGAAAACATGATTTTTAAGAGCGAGAATAGTATCACATATTTTTTATGTATAATTATTACTAACTAAACTTGTTTCTATTCCTAATCAGGAAGTTTGACCAAAGTCAAACCTTCAGCCCCAATTGGCCTGAACTACGCAGTATAAGAACCAAATCGGGCCCTAACGAGAGAAAAATATGATTTTTAAGAGCCGTGAGTGGTATTAATTAGTTTCTATATGCAATTATGACTAATTTACCTTGTTTCTAATGTTAATTGAAAGTTTGACCAAAAGACAAACTTTGTACCCTGATTGGCCTGAACATAGTTTTTATGTATAATTATCACTAACTAAACTTATTTTTTAGTCTTAATTATAAGTTTGACCAAAAGTCAAGCCTTCAGTCTTATAGTAGCCTGAAAGCCTATTATTAGAGCCGAAATAGGACCAAAATGGGAGAAAATAAGGTTTTCAGTGCTGAGAGTGGTATATATAGTTTTTATGTACAATTAGTAACTAATTAACCTTATTTCTAATTCTAGTGTTAATTGAAAAGTTTGACAAAAAGTCAAACTTTCAAGCCCCATCAGCCATTTCAGCCTGAACTAGGCCTTATAAGAGCCGAACAAAGCCCAACCAGGGAGATAACGAGGTTTCAAGAGCCGGAGCAAGATTACATTGTTTTATATGTATAGTTACTACTAATTAAACTTATTTCTAAGTTCTAAAACCAAAAGTCAACTTTCATCTCCTATCTCCGATTGGCTTGAACTAGGCCGTATAAGAGCCGAATAGAGACCAAACGGGAGAAAAAACAGGTTTTCAAGGGCCGTGAATAGTATTGCATAGTTTCTATGTACAATTACTACTCACTCATTCATTCTTGTTTATAGTGTTAATTGGGAAGTTGACCAAAAGTCAAACTTTGAGCCCCGATTGGAGTGAATTAGGCCTTAATAATAGCCGATTAGAGCCCAAACGGGGGAGAAAAACGAGGTCTTCAAGAGACAGGAGAGTTTTAATACATAGTTTTTTATGTATAAATTACTACTAATTAACCTAGTTTCTAGTCTTAATTGAGAAGTTTTAGTTCTAAAAGTAAAACATTTCAGTCCCGAGATTGACCTGAACAAGACCTTATAATTGCCGATATAAGGCCCAAACGGGGAGAAACATGTTTCAAGAGAAGAGAGCGAGAGTAATAATACATAGTTTTTATGTATAATTACTACTAATTAAACTCGTTTCTAGACTTAATTGAGAAGTTTTACCTAGAGTCAAACATTCAGCCCTGATTAGCCTGAACTAGACCTTATATGAGCCGAATAGGGCCCAAACGGGAGAAAACAGGTTTTCAAGGGCTGAGGAGTGGTATTGTATAGTTTCTATATACAATATTACTAATACCCTTGTTCTAATATTAAATTGGAAAGTTTGACTAACTCTCTTCAGCCTTGATTAGCTTGAAAAGTCCTTAATAAGTGCCGAATAAGGGCCCAACGGGGAGAAAATTACAAGTTTTCAAAAGCCGAAAGTAGTAATAACATAATTTAATTAGTAATACTACTACTAATTAAACTAGTTCTAGTCTTTACTTAGAAGTTTGGAGACTAAAAGTCAAACTTTTATCCCCCGATTGGCCTGAACTGGGCCTCATAAGAGCCGAATAGGGACCAAACGGGAGTAAACATGGTTTTCAATGGCTGTGAATGGTGGTTAATGAGAAGTTTGACCAAAAGTCAGACTTTCGGTCCCTATTGGCCTAAACTAGGCATTATAATAGCGATTAGGGCCCAAACTGGGAGAAAATGAGGTTTTCAAGAGTCATTAGCAGTAGTACATAGTTTTTATGTATAATTATTACTAATTAAACTAGTTTCTAGTTCTGTCTTAATTGAAAAGTTTTACCAAAAATCAAACTTTCAGCCTCGATTGGCCTAACTACACCTTATAAGAGCCGCCGAATAGTGACTAAACAGGAGGAAAATATGATTTTCAAGGGCCGTAAAAGGTATTATATAGTGCTATGTACAATACTACTCTGATTAACCTTATTTCTAGTATTAATTAAGAAGTTTGACTAAAATTGAAACTTTCAGCTCCTATGGCCTGAATTAGGCCTTATAAGAGCCTAATGGGTCCAATCGGAGAGAAAATTCAGTTTTCAAAAGTCAGGAATAGTATTACATAGTTTTATGTATATATTATTATATTAAAATAAACTTATTTTCAGTCATAATTGGGAAGTTTGACCAAAAGTCAAACTTTCAGCCCTTATTGCCTGAAGTAGGCCTTATAGAGCCGAATATGGCCCAAACCGGAAGAAAAATGATTTTCAAGGAGCTTATAGTGGTATTACATAGTTTCTATGTATAATTACTACAAATTTATTTTATTTCTAGCCGTTAATTGGGATTACTGACCTAAAATCTAACTTGCATCTCCGATTGGCCTAGGCCGCCATATAAGAGCCGAACTAGGCCTAGTTTAGGCTGAAGGCTGAAAGTTTGACTTTTGATCAAACTTTCAAATTAACACTAGAAATAAGGTTAATTAGTACTAATTATACATAAAAACTATGTAATACCACTCTCAGCACTGAAAACCTTATTTTCTCCCGTTTTTTCCTATTCGGCTCTACTAAGGCTAGTTCAGGCTAATAAGACTGAAGGTTTGACTTTTGATCAAACTTTATAATTAAGACTAAAAACAAGTTTAATTAGTGATAATTATACATAAAAACTATGTCATACTACTCTCGGCTCTTGAAAACCTCGTTTTCCTACCCCGCTTGGGCCCTAATCGGCTCTTATAAGGCTTACTCAGGACAATCGGGGCTGAAAGTTTTAACTCCTGTCAAACTTTTCAATTAACACAAGAAACAAAGTTAATAGTAGTAATTGTACATAGAAAACTATGAAATACCATTCATGGCCCTTCAAAATCATGTTTTCCTCCCGTTTGGCCCCTATTCAGCTTTTATAAGCCAAGTTCAGGCCCAATCGGGGCTGAAAGTTTGACTTATGGTATACAGAAACAATGTAATACGACTCTCAGCTCTTGAAAATTATATTTCCTCTGGTTTGGGCCCTACTTGGCACTTATATGGCCGAGTCAGGCAAATCGGGGTTAAAAATTTGACTTTCGATCAATTTCAAAATTAAGCAAAGAAACAAGTTTAATTAGTAGTGGTTATACATAGAAACTATGTGATACTACTCCAAGCGCTTGAAAGACACGTTTTCCCCCATTTTCGCCCTATTCGGCTCTTATAAGGCCTAATTCAGGCCAATCGGGGCTGAAAATTTGACTTTGGGTAAACTTCTAATTAAGACTAGAAACAAGTTTTGTTAGTAGTAATTATACATAAAACTATGTCATACTACTCTCGGTTCTTGAAAATCTCGTTTTCTCCCTGTTTGGGCTTATTCGGGTCTTAAAGGCCAATTCGAGCCAATCGGGGCTGAAAGTTTGACTTTTGGTCAAACTTCCCAATTAATACTAGAATCAAGGTAATTAGTAATAATTGTATATAGAAACTATGTAATACTACTCTCAGCTATTAAAAAATCATGTTTCTCCCAATAGGGTAAGGCCTGGTTCAGTCAGGCAATAAGAGCTGAAGGTTTGACTTTGGTTAAACTCCTAATTAAGACTAGAAATAAGTTTAACTAGTAGTATTAAACATAAAAAACTATGTCATACTACTCTTGGCTCTTGCAACCTCATTTTCTCCCCGTTTGGCCCTAATCGGCTCTTATAGGCCAAATTTAGGCCAATCGGAGCTGAAGTTTGAGTTAACACTAGAAAAAAAGTTAATTAGTACTAATTGTATATAGAACTATGTAGGCACGATTGGTGAACTAGGCCTTAAAAGAGCCGAATATTGCACAAACAGGGAGAAAATGTGGTTTACAAGAGCGAATATTGAACAATTACTATAAATTATTTTATTTCTAATCTTAGTTGAGATGCTTGACAAAGTCAAACTTTCAATCTCGAATGGCCTGAACTAGGCCTTATAAGAGCTGAATTGGGCCAAAACGGGGAGAAAATGTGATTTTCAAGAGCTGAAAGTAGCATTACATAATTTTTATGTACAATTACTACTAATTAAACTAGTTCTAGTACTTAATTTGAAAATTTAACTAAAAATCAAACTTTCAGCCCTGATTGCCTGAACTAGGCCTTATAATTTGGTCTATAACGGGGTGGTAAACATAGTTTTCATGAGTTGAGAGTAGTTTTACATAGATTCTATGTACAATTATTGCTAGCTGAACTTGTTTCTAGTATTAATTTGGTAATTTAACTAAAAAACTCAAACTTTCAGCCCGATTGGCCTGAACTAGGCATTATAAAAGATAAACAGTGCCCAAATGAGGAGAAAAACAAGTTTACCAAGAGCTGTGAGTGGATTATACATAAAAACTATGTAATTCTATCACGGGGCCTTGAAACCATGTTTTCCTCCCGTTTGGTCTCTATTTGGCTCTTATAAGGCTTAGTTCAGGCCAATCGGAGATGAAAGTTTTACTTTTGGTCAAACATAGAAATAAGTTTAATTAGTAATAATTATACATAAAAACTATGTCATTCTACTCCCGCCCTTGTGAAAATATGTTTTCTCCCTTTTGGTCCCTATTCGGCTCTTATAAGACGTTCGGCTCTTATAAGGCATAGTTCAGGCTGATAGGGGCTGAAAAGTTTGACTCTTGGTCAAACTTTCTAATTAACACTAGAAATAAAGTTAATTAGTACTAATTGTATAAAAACTATGTAATACCACTCTCAGCACTTGAAAACCTTATTTCTCCCGTTTTAGTCCTATTCGGCTCTAATAGGCCTAGTTCAGGCTAATAAGACTGAAGTTTGACTTTTGGTCAAACTTTATAATTAAGACTAAAAGAAGTTAATTAGTGGTAATTATACATAAAAACTATGTCATACTATTCTCGGCTCTTGAAAACCTCGTTTTCTCCCCGTTTAGGCCTATTCGGCCTTATAAGGCTTACTCAGGCCAATCGGGGTTGAAAGTTTTAACTCTTGGTCAAACTTTTCAATTAACATTAGAAACAAAGTTAATTAGCAGTAATTGTACATAGAAAACTATGTAATACCTTTCATGGCCCTTGAAAATCATGTTTTCCTCACGTTGGTCCCTATTCGGCTTTTAAAAAGCCAAGTTCAGGCCAATCGGGGCTGAAAGTTTGACCTATGGTAAAACTACCCAATTAAGACGAGAAACAAGTTTAATTAGTAGTAATACATAAAACTATTTAATACTTCTCCTTGCTCTTGGAACCATATTTTTCCTTTGTACCTTATTCGGCTCTATGTTATAAGGTCTAGTCCAGACAAACAGGGCTGAAAGTTTGACTTTTAGTCAAACTTCTCAATAACGCTAGAAATAAGGTTATTAGTCGTAATTGTACATATAAACTATGTAATACCATCACAGCCCTTGAAAACTATGTTTCCTCCTTTTGATCCCTATTCGGCTCTTATAAGACCTAGTTCTGACCAATCGGGGCTGAAAGTTTGACTCTTGATCAAACTCCCAATTAACACTGAAAACAAGGCTAAATTAGTAGTATTGTACATAACAACTATGTAATACCATCACGGCCTGAAAACCATGTTTTTCTCCCGTTTAGTCCCTTTCGATTCTTACAAGGCCCAATCAGGGCTGAAAGTTTCACTTTTGATCAAACTTCCAAATTAAGAATAAAAAAATGTTAATTTATAGTGGTTATGTATAAAACCTTTGTAATACAACTCTCAGCTCTTAAAAACTCATTTCTCCCTTTTTGGCCCTATTCAGCTCAAATAAGGCCTAGTTCAGGCCAATAAGTGCTTAATGTTGACTTTTAGTCAAACTTTCTAATTAAAACTTAAAACATTTTAATTAGTAGAATGGCCCTAATGGGAAACCGCCTTTTCACCGTTTGCGTCCTATTCGGCTCTTATAAGGCCTACTTCAAGCCAATCGGGACTGAAAACTTAGCTTTTAGTAAAACTTCTCATTAAGATAGAAACTAGTTTATTTGTAGTAATTATACATAAACTATCTATTACTACTCTGGGCTCTTGAAAATCTCGTTTCTCCCCGTTTGGGCCTTAATCGGCTATTATAAGGCTAGTTCAAGCAATCGGGGCTCAAATTTTGACTTTTGGTCAGACTTTCCAATTAACACTATTAAAAAAGATAATTAGTAGTAATTATACATAAAAACTATGTAATTCTATTCACGCCTTGAAATCCATGTTTTCCTCCCGTTTTGGTCTCTATTTGGCTCTTATAAGGCCTAGTTTAGGCAATCGGAGATGAAAGTTTTACTTTAATCAACATAGAACTAAGTTTAATTAGTAGTAATTATACATAAAAACTATGTCATTCTACTCCCGGCCCTTGAAAACTATGTTTTCTCCCTTTTGGTCCCTATTCGGCTCTTATAAGACGTTCGGCTCTTATAAGGCCTATTTCAGGCTGATAGGGGCTGAAAGTTTGACTCTTGTCAAACTTTCTAATTAACACTAGAAATAAGGTTAATTAGTACTAATTGTACATAAAAACTATGTAATACCACTCTCAGCACTTAAAACCTTATTTTCTCCCGTTTTAGTCTATTTAACTCTAATAAGGCCTAGTTCAGGATAATAAGACTGAGGTTTGACTTTTGGTCAACTTTATAATTAAGACTAAAAGAAGTTTAATTAGTGGTAATTATACATAAAAACTATGTCATACTATTCTCGGCTCTTGAAACCTCAGTTTCTCCCCGTTTGGGCCCTAATCGGCTCTTATAAGGCTTACTCAGGCCAATCGAGGCTGAAAGTTTACTCTTGGTCAAACTTTTCAATTAACACTAGAAACAAAGTTAATTAGTAGTAATTGTACAAAGAAACTATGTAATACCTTTCATGCCCCTTGAAATCTGTTTTCCTCACGTTTGGTCCCTATTCGGCTTTTAAAAAGCCAAGTTCAGGCCAATTGGGGCTGAAAGTTTGACTTATGGTAAAACTACCCAATTAAGACGAGAAAACAAGTTTAATTAGTAGTAATGCATAAACTATTATAGCTTCTACTTGCTCTTGGAAACCATATTTTTCCGTTTGTACTTTATTCGGCTCTTATGTTATAAGGTCTAGTCCTGACCAACAGGCTGAAAGTTTGACTTTAGTCAAACTTCTCAATAACACGAGAAATAAGGTTTATTAGTCGTAATTGAAAATATAAACTATGTAATACCATTCACCGGCCCTTGAAAACTATGTTTTCCTCCCTTTTGGTCCCTATTCGGCTCTTATAAGACCTAATTTTGCCAATCGGGTTTTGAAAGTTGACTCTTGATCAAACTTCCCAATTAACATGAAAACAAGGTTAATTAGTAGTAATTGTACATAAAGCCTATGTAATACCATCACGGCCCTTGAAAACCATGTTGCTTCCCGTTTAGTCCCTTTTCGATTCTTACAAGGCCCAATCAGGGCTGAAAGTTTCACTTTTGATCAAACTTCCAAATTAAGAATAAAAAAAGTTTAATTTAATAGTGGTTATATATAAAAACTTTGTAATACTACTCTCGGCTCTTAAAAACACGTTTTCTCCCTGTTTTGGCCCTATTCAGCTCTAATAAGGTCTAGTCAGGCCAATAAGGGCTTAATGTTCGACTCTTGGTCAAACTTCCTAATTAAAACTTAAAACAATTTTAATAGTAGTATAGGACCCAAATGGGAAACCGCCTTTTTGCCCGTTTGGGTCCTATTCGGCTCTTATAAGGCCTAGTTTAGGCTATCAAGGGCTTAAAATTTAATTTTTTTGTCAAAACTTCCCAATTAACACTAGAAACAAGGTTAATTCGCAGTATTGTACATAGAAAGTATGTAATATCACTCTTAGCTCTTGAAAATCAGTTTTCCTCTTCTTTGGCCCCTATTTAGCTCTTATAAGGCCTAGTTCTGGCTAATCATGACTGAAAGTTTGACTTTGATCAATCTTCTTTATTAAGAATAGAATAAGTTTAATTTGTAGTAACTATACATAAAACTATGTAATTCTACTGCCGCTATTGAAAACCTCGATTTCTCCCTGTTTAGGCCCTATTCGGCTCTTATAAGGCAATATTTCAGACCAATCGTAACTAAAAGTTTGACTTGAAAACTATATTAATTTGTAGTAAATGTACATAAAAACTATGTAATTTGCTCACTTGCTCTTGATAACTATGTTTTCTTCCTTTGTGTGCCTTGTTCGGCTCTGATATGGCCTAGTTCAGGCCAATCAGCGCT